>WTXV02009772.1:12510-41170 GCA_009823435.2 Nymphicus hollandicus
ACTTTTAATAGAAAAACAAATAAACCAGAAGAAAATTTTTCTTTAAAAAAAAGGTAGGAATTACCAAGCAAAATGAACTTCCCGTTTCCACTATTTTCAAGCAAAATAAAATAAAACACATAAGCCATCACATCCCCTATTCACTCACTCACCCAGAGATAAGAAACACACCTAAAGAGAGGTGAGGACAAATAGGTTTTAACAGACCTAGTTACCTCCAAAACTTACAAAATAAACTGCTAAAACATTATTTGAATGCAGCTTTTTAAAGCTGGGAGGAGAAACTATGGTCCCTGCTAATTGGTGGGTTAGAATGGATTCAATGTGTCATGAAACAGCTTGCTAACCTGTGTGTGGTACCCGACAGCACTGGTAACTACTGGAAAAGGTGATGAGTGGAGAAAAGAGCTATTATTAGACTGCAGATGAAGATCCTGTCTGCAGCTGGTAATGCAGATGATAGTATATGCCTGCTGCTCGCACTCAAAGGGAGTCATTCAGAGGTACAGCCTTGAGTTCCTTAAAACAGAGTGGTAAAACAGAGACAGATGCAAACGGCGGGAGCCAGCTGAAATACTATTTGGTTTGAATTGCAACAAAAAGAAGTTCCTACTGCAGGTGCTGCACTTTAGTGTAACGATAGAGCTTATAGGTATGTGAAACCAGAGCAGTTGTCACTGATTTGCTGCCAGGTTTTAAAGAGAAAAGAGAAAAATAATTTCTGTGGCTTTTAGAACACACTCTTTGCTTTTGGCTTGTAAGATGCTTATTAACAAACAACAACATATTTATTTTCTTCCTTCATGGGTGAGAGAAAACATTAAAAAAAAAAACCCAACATCCTGCATCCAGATGTGCTGTGTTTTTTACTTAAGGTGTCTTAAATGAGCAGCTGTCTAAAGCTTTATTGAATGCTACACATACTGGCATTCTTTCTTGGAGAAAGACACTTTTTTTGATGGTATTTGTTAAACACTTTGCATTGAACATTGTTTTAACAGTTATTTGATAGGAATGATGAAAGAATGGGGTTTTGGTTCTTTTCTATTTTTGCTTTCTGGTCCCCTAACACAGGTAAAAATAGTTATATTTACTATAAGGATTTTTGTTATACAAGGACTTTCACAAAGGCAAATATGAAATCCACAGCCCCTTTAGACACTTCACTTCCTTAAGTAATTGAATCTTTTGCTCTTCAAGAGCAGCCTAGTACAAAGCAAATTGGTGCTTTGTTTCTCTTTAACAATCTTTCTTCTCCTCTGATATCCTAATCTTGCCAGGCAGTTAGTAGAAGCACGTTGTTCCATTTGCTTGAATAAACTACTATAAAAAGTACTCAATGACCTACATGAACATAATGTTCAATTTACTCCCTAGGACTGAATGACAAAAGAAAGGTGACTTTTAATGATTCTAAAAGCATTGAATGAGATCAATAAACCATCAAAGATTTGATCCCAGGAGACCTCTTAGCAGCTCTCTTTGCTCATAGTTCCCTTTCAGAAAAGATTGTATGTGAAAATGAAGTTCTCTGTCTGTTAATGGATTTTTAGGCTCTTCGTAAGCATTAAATAAAGTATAATTAGCACCTGCATTCTTCAAGCTTTCAAGAACTTTACTTGTGACTCTGTTTCTGTTATTTTCTTGTTTTGATGAAATTTGCAACCCTTCATCCTCAAGAGCATTGTTATAAAATAATACATTGTGCAGGAAAACAATGCATAAGTAGTAACTTGATTTAGTAAGAAAATTCATTTTTTTCACAGAATATTCTGATGTTGAAGTAATAAATAAATAAATTAGAAGTTGAATAGTGAAGATAAATACAGATTCTTCTAACACACCTCATTCAGCTCATTAGAGGTCCTTATGTTTTCTATGGCAATCTGAGTTCCTTGTGAGGTCTCTATTTTCCCTGAAAAGAGAAAGCAGGATATCTGGATAGTCCCTGGTTTAATATATTATGGGAGTGGAACCCATATAAGAGGGTATTTGGTGGGAAAAAAAGTGTATGGATCAGTTCAACAGTAACTGAAATGAACTCATTTTAACAATATCTTATGTTTACCAGATGTTATTTGTATTACCAACTTGCATTAAGTCACTTGATCAATAAACCAACAAAGAGCGAGCCTTTTAAAAATCTACGTTATGGTAACTTATATGGCTTTGTTCTTTCCTTCTCTTTCTGCTCGGGTCATAGGGGCAGCCAGAATGTCAGGGATTTTGCAAATTAACATTTCTCAAATCAAAGTTTCTAACATATAACTCATTTCACTGAGTATGAGCTGTATTGTTCTATGCAGATTAATATTGCTTTCCAGTACTGGTATAAGATCTATTCTTAATTGAAGCATCTTTTTATTTGAATTAAAAGATATGATCATAAGGAATGCAATACAAATGTGTCCCAGTGTTGTGCTAGCAGATTAGAGACAGAAAAAGAAAGCAATTAAACAAAAGTGTAATTGTTCTACTTCTCAAGCTGAGCTCTATACAAAATGCACATTTTGTAAAGTAATTTTCATCCACTTATTTTAAAATATACATAGGTATTTGTAATACAAATGTGAAGGAAATACATGTGCATACATAAGAAATACAGTAATTGCCAAAATTAATGTCAATAGAAATCCAACTAGTCTGACATGCTATCTCTGACAGAGAGGGACATCTCTTATCAAAGAATAATCTTATATATATCATTAAATTGTTCAAGAGGGGATTTATGTTTATATAACTGTTCTGGTCAGTCTTTACTAGAAAATTGGTGTGCTACTTTAAGCTAATTAACACATTTTAAGAATATAATCTTATCTTCTTCTTCTTGAAAAGGACTCTAAACATTTAGTTGAATAACACATTTACAAAGTTTAAGGGACCAAATGGACCTGCTTTCTGTAAGTTCAGTGGACATTTAAATTATCTGGATGGAGTATGGCTACCTGATTTGATGGGCAGTTCTGAATTCTATTGCTTTCTTCATTACTTCTCACAGGACAAAGAGCTCATCACTGGTTGTCTCTCCCTTCATTTCTTCAGTGGAAAAATAGAAATGACAAAGCAAAGCAGAGTTATCTTCCTAGTTTGATCAATTCAGACTACATATTTTGAGCTTGAGGTTGGCAGTCAGGAAGTGCTCATATGTAACTGAGAACAATGAGACCCATATACTTTGTGCTTTTTAAGTATTATGCATGTATGTGATATGCATAGAGGGGCTCAGAAATATTTCTTACTATGTCAAAGACACTATAGATCTTGTTCAGACAAACTGAATACTTGGGTATGTTATTAGAGATCTCGTAATTTTACATGGAAAATTATATGCAATTTCTCATTTAGTTCCCCACTTTTCCTTAGAATAATCCCAATATACTGAAATGAAGCCACATTCCCAGAAGCTTTGGTGACTTTTAGGCTAAACTAATGTACTTGGAACAAGGCCACAGAAGTCGTTTTAGCAGTATTTAGAATTACAACCAGTTACCGAACAGTATGTTAGTTTCCCACAGAGGCATAAGCCATACTCTCTGCCATGTCATAGAGGTATGTTTTTTTCCCTTCTCCCATGCTTTCACTAACCTGCTTATCTGTCCTACATTATCCAAACCTAAATTGGCTTTTCACAATGATCATTTAGCAGAAGAAATTCAAACCTCACATTTTTCATAAAATTTCCTCATTTTTTATTTGTTGCTAAATTTTAAATGAAGGTACAATTTGAAAAATAGAAGATCTCTCCCACATCTCTTGTGTAGTAGTCATTTAAAAAAGAAAGAATGGAAAATCATTCCCTGATTCTTATAAGCCAAATCAACTGGATTACACTGCAAATCTTCTCCTGACTTCAGTATAGTCAGATAAATCCTAAATGCATTCCACATCCAATTACGGTTCTGAATTCAGGTGTATTACATTTTAACTCTTTAACACCTTGTCTTCAGTCAAAATCAGTAAAGGCAATTATTTTAATATGTGAAAAATCTGAATTAATAAGAATCTTCTGCTGAAATCTGAGTGTGTAGCTTCTTTCCCTGTTTTATCTTCCTTGGCACTTCAGCCATACTCTTTATCACAAGAATATAATAAAAACATGCTTAGTCTATATCTATACTCTGTAGGCTAGGGGCAGCGATTTTGGTTTGCAACTTTTTGGTCCCCAGCAAAATGAGACAGCAGCTTTTGAATTATTCCCAACATTGCAGCTGTAAGAAATCTATGTGCTGGACACCTATGAAGTTTGAAAACCAGTGGAATCATCCAGAGAAGTTTAAATCATAACTCCTATCTATCTAGGCTCCTTATTAATCATAGGATGATAAAATCATAGAATGGTTTTCATTGGAAGTGGCCTTAAAGAGTAGTTCCAACCCCCCTGCCATGGGCAGGGTAACCTTCCACTAGACCTGTTTGCCTAAAGCCCCAACCAGCCTGGCCTTGAACACTGCCAGGATAAAAATAAATCAAAATCAGCATGTTCCAAGTAAACATAAGAAAAGGTATTATTTGTTTATGATGGTAAATATCTGCATGCATAAGACCTGGCTGAACTGATTTAACAGTAATCACATTACTTGCTTCAACCAGAGAGGAATCCAGGTGTCCCAATTACTACCTCACTTAACTCTATGTCAAAATAATTTTCCAGTTAAATTATTGATTAAAAATGAAAATAAAAAGTAGTAAATTAAACAGTGAATGTTCTGGGGAAAAAAAAAAACAAACACCACCTGCTATACTTTTCTGTGCTTTGAAAAACAGATGTTGATTGACAACATCTGGCTACAAAACTAATTCCTGTCAACCCAATTTTATTGAGGACAGTACTGGCAGATTAAACAAGTAAATAAAAGCAACTATTTTTTTTTTTATAAAACCAAAGATAACTATATTATGAACCAAGCATTATAAGGCAATAGAAACAAGTGGGTTTTGCAAGCCACAATAACGGAGTTTTAAGGGTTTATGGATACACATCATATGCAAATTATCTATTCTATAACATTTTCCCAGTATGTTTTGAATGCCTCTTTAGACTTAGACTATCTAAGTCACTATGTGACTAGCTAAGCACTTATCATGGCAACATACACTTTAACCCTTCTGTTTTGTGGCAAACAATTTTCTCTCTTCCATAGACCAAAAAATATGGTAAAGCTCAAAGGACAATAGCACTTCTACAGAGTTTACAGTCTCACAGAAAAATCACACCTATCAGTCTTCTGCATCACTCAGGAAAACATTCAAACTATTTTCCATAACTTTTCCTGATTTACAGCTCCCCAAAAGCAGACATTTATGTATATTTATATACGAGATACATAAGAGATTATTCTCTTCCAGCAGGGAAGGGAAACTTGAAAAAAATCAGACATATTCAAACTAATACTGTGAACAAACCTAGGATTAATCCCATGTAATTAGTTTATTGTTGTGGGTCTTCACTACTTTGATATTCTTTCTTTTTTTTTTTTTTTTTCATTATGTCAAAATTTTTTCCTTGTTTCAGGGACTGCCAAAACAATCAGTGCTGGAAGATCAACTTCATGTGGGTACTTTTGACTCTGAATGCTTCAGCTTCAAGTTCAGTCTGCCTATTTCTGACTCTCAAGGAAGAAAAAAAGAAACAAACCCTTACTTTTTAATCCTTCAGAAGTGCAGTCATTTGTTGTTTAGTTGCTTCCTTTAAGTTTGACAGCTAGAGAGAGCTCCAGTGTTTTTTTCTAGAATTTTTAAAAGTCTATTTTTCTCATTATATTCCCTATTAAGGTTTAACAAGAGCATTCTATACATGGACTGTAAGAAGAAAGAAAAGGTGCAAAGCAAATTATTTATGAGTGCACAGGGCCTGGATCTTCTCAGAGATGCCTGCCAGACTACAGCTTCGGAAAAGCAAAAAAACTGTCTGAATCTAGAAGTTAAAACTCCACCTGCAAATTTAGTTTTCCCTAGTTAATATGAAAAAGAAATTTACACTGGTTAATTATAAATGGACTGGAAAAAAAGGCTGTGCATAGATTGCAGCTGTGAGATCTATTTACAGAACACATCAGAGGTTGGTGTGATCCCATACCTTAACAAACACATCATGTAACCTCACATGCTGCTGACAACCACAGTGTCAGCAAACAAATTAGCTGAAAACATTCTGACAAAATATTTTTGCATTTTAAAAATTTCCCAGAAAACAGCTTTATTTCACCAAAACACCTTTACATCAATGAAATTTCCCTGGGAAAAAAGATGGCCACAAAGCAGCCTTCTTCTGTTAGTTTGGTCAGCCATGTGTCCTTTGCACTTCTGGCTGTAAAGCTTATAAACCAATACTCCAAATCACACAGACTGGGGCTAAATACTGATACTTTCAGAAAATTTCGATATCACTAAATAAAATAGGGCCACTGACCAAGTTCAAGCCTTAATCTCTTTGCTGCTTACCTGTGAGCTCACTCTGATATTGTTTTGGGCTCCTCTGCTACTTCCGAACCATTCCTCTGAAGGGAGCTAGATTAAAGACAACTGAATGAGGCAGTTGAGCTACTCTGACATAGCAACACAGTTATAACCTGAGTTCTCTAAAGTAGCCAATGTCTACCTTATCACCTTATATCCATTACTGTGACAACTACAGAAGTCAACAAGAGGTAAAAAGGATTTGATTAATCCAGGACAAAAAGAAATCTCTCTTCAGAGCACTGAAAAACTGTTGGCTACATGCATAGTACTAAATGAAATGGACTCAGGCACAATCCTCTGATAATGAGGGCAAACTGATGACAAAGGCAGATTTTATACAGCTACTCTCTTTCCTCTCTGACCCCACAAGATGGTCTCATTCCTACAGTCCTAGGCACAGGCTATGCCCTGAACCAAATCCAGATATTATGCCAACAGTGGTTTCACTCTAATGAAGTCACACTAGTTACATAATACAATTTCTGAGCAGTTACATATGTGACATCTTCTTAAAGTCCTTCCTCTATCCAAGTATTTAAGCATTTGTTTAGTGTCAAAAAAGAGAGAAGAGCTTTTTAATTCCCTAAAATAAAGAACATATTCAAGAATTCTGCTGAGCCACAGCCTAAATCTGTAAGGACCTTGGCACTTGTTCATCTGGAAATCACTCCCTTCCCTGCTGTCACATCTGAGGTTGCAGCTGCCAGCACTGACGCTCAGCTGCCTGCAGTTGGCAGCAGAGGTTTCTCAGCTGTGAGCCTTTGGCCAAATGACCAACAGAACTGGAATGGGTTGGGTTTACTGTCATTCTAAGCGATCAGAAGCTCAGCAAAATGCAATGTATGTGTGTGTACGTACGTGTGTATGTACAGGATCTTTCTTGTTTGATGGATTTGAAGCCTGTATTATGTCAGGCATGCTTTTGTGAGTAACAATAAATTCTGCCTTCGTGCTAGCATATAGAGATATTGCTCTCTTGGGCCAAACCTACTGTCCACTTAAAGCAATAGAAAATTACCCATTCATTTAAATAGCTCTATCCTGTTAACTATGTAGATATCGAGATTATTTTAATCACAGTTACTATATAAGACAGTAAGTTCTAGATTTTGTATTTTGACTCATTTCTCATGAAATCATATTTTAGGAAATGTATTTTAAATTGCTGCTCTAATTATTCACTGAATTTTGAAAATTAAAATAAAGTTAACCAGTTGTGTTATTCTGTCAGTCATCCTGATTATACTGCTATTTGCAGTGCATAGCAAACTGCATATTCATTCCAATCTTGCTGGCCAGCTGGTGGAATTCCTAAATACCATTATTCCAGACAAGATGGAGCACCAAATTAATCCAAATATTCAGACAGCTTTGGCCTGGTAGAGGCTAATTTGTCTTTTAGCAGTAAAATCAAAAACATATTAGCAATAGGCAAGCAAGTTGTTATTCATAAACTCTGCAAGTGATGCTTTACTGAAAAGGATGACCATGTAATTTGAAACAAATTCCCTACTGTAATTACAAACATAATATTTTTAAAGAGATCTCCATTTAAAGTGCATCTACCCAAAGTACTGGAGACCTACCAGAATAATTTCAGTTTTATTTAGAGCCCTCACCATTCTAGTCTTTGTGCAAATGACCCTGCATGCAAATCTTTTTACTTGATTCTATGATCACTCCCTGCATATGAACAATATTCTCTTATAAACAGCCCTGTGCTATTTAGGCTTCTCAATTTCCTTCTTTCCCCTCTTTGGTCTTCTCACTTTTGTCCTGTCAGCATCATATTCCAATCTTCTGCCTTTGAAAGACTCATATTGCCTCTGGCCTCATTTAAGCTGAGGATTTGTATTGAAGATAAAAAAACACTTCTCCAGTTAGGGGAAACAGGAAGGTCTCCTACACGTATAGGAATCTAGGGCTAAGGCAGCACCATAATAATGAAGTTCCATTCAAGTCTGAAAAACTGCGTGGCTGCAATGTATTCTCTTGCATTAACCATGGAAGATATGGAAGATACACACAAGCACCAAAATACACACTGTTCTGCCCATGATGTACTATGATTGTAGGATAGGGTATGTCACACATGTTGCATACACTTTTCCTGCTTTTACAACTTCCCATGACCATCTATTGTGGACTATGGACCACTGTCGCACGACACAGTGTTGACCAGACCTCTGATTTGACTAGGTATGGGCTGTTCTTATACTTTATTACAACTGAATAAAAACCAACCAAATATGTAGACATGGTGATAGTTTTTACTAATGTTACTTGAGAAACAGTGACTGTGCTATTGAATGTTGTGAATGTCAGCATTATAATACAAGGTGAAAGAAATGAAGTTGTGTCTTCATGGATAACTGTTGTTACCCAGTTCTAACACAAATCTGACACAAATTCAGAAACTTTCTATTTCTCTTGTTACAGAGGACTTAATAAATAAATTGTACTCCATTAAGCCTTGACTGTTTTACCAACTGTCATTGCTTCTGCTGCCACAAAATGAGTGTTCTTAATTCTCTTCATGAAAAAAAAGCCTCTCATGCACTTAGAAGAAATTGAATTTGATAGTCTTGAGCCTATTCAATAGTCTTGTGCCTTTCTTCAGCTATATGGATTTAAAATGAAATACAGTCTCTCAGTCAACTCAGAGTTTATCTGTTTCAGCAGCAGGTGTCACACGAAACAGAGTGAAAACTCTATATATATTCAAGCTTCTGATGACAGTTCTGACATTCAGGGTAAATAAATTACTTGGAACTTCACTCACATTTAAGACAACAATTTAAAATATTAAATTGCTTTAGAATAGAATTCCATCGCAAAATTCCCTTTTTTTTCCCCAATAGCTGTTGATTTTATTTTTTTTTTCTTAGTGATACTGACAATTCACTGTATTTTGACTTTCTTCTCAGTGCAAAGATGCCATAATCTAATGGCAGAATTAAATTTCTTCCAGCATTTCCACTTCTTGTGTATCTGCAACATACAAATGCATTAGACTCTAGTTTGTCAGCATCAAGAAGTACACAAGTGGTTCTTATGCTTGGCTGGGATACTCTTGGGCACAGTCTAGCTTTAATAAGATTGCACCTTATTACTAATATAGTTTAATTTATAATCCAATAAAACAGGATAGGTAAATATGTTCTTTTCTAATTAGGGAAGATAACGTTGCATCAGAGATGTGCAAAAATTCTGAATAAATACACTAAGCCTCTGCAGTTTGTCAGCATCAAGAAGTACACAAGTAGTTCTTATGCTTGGCTGGGATACTCTTGGGCACAGTCTAGCTTTAATAAGATTGCACCTTATTACTAATATAGTTTAATTTATAATCCAATAAAACAGGATAGGTAAATATGTTCTTTTCTAATTAGGGAAGATAACGTTGCATCAGAGATGTGCAAAAATTCTGAATAAATACACTAAGCCTCTAGCAAAGATAATGATACTAATGTGTTATGTGATTTCTTTAAATATCTGTATAATCAAATACATACTCATTCATTTTAATGTATTTGGCTCTGCAGTAAAATCTGTTGCTTTCAGATGATCTTGTGGACTAGGAAAGGAATTAATGCCTTCCTTGTGTTTCCACCAAAAGACATAATAGAATATCATATGTATAGTAAAGTGTTTTTCTGTAACAGTACAAGCTTAGATATCAGAGACTTGAAAGCTTGCAAAGGTGTGTATGTATGCTAGGATCATATTTCTTATTATTTTAATTTACTTATTTATTTCCATTAACCAGGGCTTTGAAACATGCTTGATTAACCCAGGTTCAGGAAATAAACTCAAATAGCTATATCTGTCCTAGGTGCTGAAATGCAAATATCTTCTGAAGTAATCAAAATGTATTCATACTGCAGGAAGGAAACAGAGCTCTACAACATATTACAACATTTTACACACTTTCCAGACCAGGACCTTGGCCTTTCTAATTGTTCCAGGCTTATGTATTCAGCCCGATATAAATCACTTCTTTTACAAAAAGTGATCATCACTTGAAGAATCCTGAATGGTAGGGAAAATGTGCAGTCAGCCCAGCTCAGTTCATTGGCATCTCAAGAGGGAAGGACAATCTCTACACTCATGTGAACATTTTGAGGCACTAACACTAGCAGAACATCTCTGAAACAAAATGAAGAAGCCTTCAATATAATCCACCTTGTCATTTTCTGAATGAAAACCAGAACACTTTTCTGTTGAACTGTGTTCTGAGGCTCCTTGCAAGGTGAGGAAAAGCAGGTCTCAAAATAAGGAAAGCAGGTACGTTTTCCATTGTGGAGATTATACTTAAGTCACCTACCCGCTATTCTGTACCTTTTTCCTATCAGTATGGTCATAATATTTTTCAGGGAAGTGAAGCCCATGTCTCTAAGTGAAGTCCACACAGTCACTTGTGCCTTATGGGTCTATGCTCACTTCATTAAAAGTCAAATAGTAACTGGAAATGCATAATGCAGAATATAGACTTGACTGCTATGCAAACTAAGCTACAGTCCTGGGCCATCATGATTCAGGAGCTGGTATGACACTGAATAAGCTTTAGTTCAAGACTTCTTGAAAAGTGAAGTAGGAACTAATTCAGCTTGTCTGAGAGGACCATGGCTTGAATTTTCATAACAAGCATGCTCAAGTTATCAGTCACTCTTGGTTAATTGTAGCATGAATCACCAGACTGACTAATGTACAGAAAATAACTCCCTTCACAGCCTGTGCTAGATCACATTATTTGTGATACAGTCAATGTGCATCTGTATTGCCCATAGTGTGCCAGCTGCATGGATGGCTTTACAACGTTACTTCCAAGTATTGTCATCTTCACATATTTGTTGTAATATCTGACAGATTAATACTAGGAAATAGGCTGTAACTGGAAGAATAACCAAAACTGGAACAAATTGCCTTGAACAGGTTTAGAGACCTCCATCATGACAGGTGTATAAAAGCAGATTAGGCAGATGTCTGTCACAAGTGATTGCTTTTGCCTTGAAGAGGCTTCAGCACATCTTCTACAAACTGTATTTTTAGGATTCTAAAATACTATTAAAACTCCCAAATGTATGAGCTTGAAAACAAACACATAGGATGTAAAAATGCCTGACTTTCAGTCAGCAATACACAAACAAGTCTGAAAGAAATATGAGGAAATTTTCTTTACGTCATGTGAACAGTAACTTCTATTTTATTAAATGGCTATAAGTAAATTAGTTTTTTCTGGTGAAAACCAGAAATTTCCCTCCCAAATTAAAATCTCCAATAGTTTTTCTGAAGTAATTTATGAAATTATGCATATGAGTATCAGCAGTTGAAATACCTTAGTGATATTCAGCTTCAGCTAAAGATACAGATAAACCTCCAAATTTTTCAGGGTAAAACATGATGACCAGAGTTATTAGCTAAACTTACCCTGACTCAGCTGTCTTCATATTGTGTTTTCACTACCCAGCTTACTTCCTCCTTTATACAAGTAGCTAGAAAAATAATTTTTTTATTCCAAGACCCAACCCAGATGAACCAGACCAGTATAGTAGGACTCTGGTCAGACTTCCTTCGGTTATAATTGTCACTTCTCATCTCTTTATCATGGAGTCTAAGGGCTCCTTGAAATAGCCAAGCAAAAGCAAGAACAAATTTACTTAAAGAAGCATGTGTCAATGCCTCAAAACACAGTGTTATTCATACAATATACTGCTCTTTACTAAGAGGAAAATGATCTTCGTAAACACTGACTTAAATCAAAACAAAAAGACATTCAGAAAATAAATAAGAAATAACTGGTAAGAACACAGATACTTATCTTAATAGTCTTCACAGACACCAGTTAAAGGAAGCTTTTGAAGATGTTCCAGTTGGAGATAGGATAATAATGAGGAGGCTGACCACTGTTTCAGTCATCTGGGATCAGAGTCCTAGTCAGACAGGTTTCATGTCCAAGAAAAATATGAAATTGTCTGAACAATGAAACATGCGCTCTGAAAATGAGCAGTCTTCAGCTACTTCCTCAAACCAAGTAATGACTTCTCTTGTATTAATGATCAAACCAAAGCTCTGGATAGTAAACTCTGCCTGTCAAACTCCAATGAAATGTAAATCAGATGTCCAAGTGTTGCAGATTACATCTACATAAAATATCAAAGCTGAGAGTTCACCAGAAAATAGCACAGGAAATCATAACAAGAGGACCTAAAAAGATTGAGAGTTTCATGACTGAATATGTGGAAACATAAAAGGTGCCACTACATAACCTCAAAGAATATGTTGCATAGTTACTATTTCTGTAAAGCTTTTTGCTGCGGCTCTAAGTAATTTTATTTTCCTTGCTCTTGGTCTTTCATTTTCCTTGTTCCTGGTCAACTCTTGATGAGAAAGTAGACAAGCTTATTAAAGAGGAGACAAAATTCTTGCAGGAGAGCATCCAGAATGGTTCCTATTTTTCTGGTTCTCATGAACAGGATGAGAGGTTTGGCAGTGAAAAGCATTAGAACCTTCTAGACCACTACACAGTGAAAAGATTGAATAGGAATCACCTACACCACTCCTATTTCTTTTCCTTCTATTCCCACTTAACCCTACTCCACAAAGTAGATGAGAAGCTCAGATTTTTTGGCAATCTGGTGGAATGTGGTTAACAATGTGGAAGAGGGGAAAATAGGTTGGTTGTGACTCATGTACATTGCAAATGACTGATACTGTTTTCTTTCACTTCTAATTTCTACAGTCAAAATCTGAGTGTTTCCCTGAGTAAGTATTTTTAAGAGAGCTTTGACAGCGTTTAAACAGTTTGAGCTGGTATATAGCACGCACACTGGCAGGTACAATCATTTTTCTGGTCTCTCTGCATCAAAAATATAGCATGTGTTTTAGCCTTTTATTTAAGTTTTTCTTCTTTCCACAAGAAAAGAAATAGTCATTTTAACTCCTAAATATTTTTAGAAAATTCCTACTAATAGAAGCACACTAGCAGAAAAGTTAACCCCTTCCTATCGTCTGATTTTTGTGTTATTTTTAATTCAAATACTAAAAATAAAAAATATCTCTCCAAAAGTCGGTTTTTTAAATGACTATCTTCAAAACCTTGATCTCATTTCTATTAATCTGATAGATCTCTTCAAAAGCCTTGCATTCTTAGTAAAACCAGAGCAATAGTTGTGAATAGTTCATTGACTTCCCTGTCTCCCACCAAAATATTCATTCTCTATTACATACATTCTTCCCTTTTTCTGGCCTATGTATTTCCAGTAACCCACAGATGCTCCCTGACTTACAGTAGCGATAAAACTGAAATATACAGCTAAGCAACTAAGAAGCCAGGTGTCTGTAGCCCTTCCAACCCAAAGATCTGTACAGAAAGTAACAGCAGTGTCACAAACTATGGACACACAAAGCAAGAAATGACCAGATTAACATGTGGCAAATTGGGCACAGGGTGAGTGAAAGTACATTTAGTTTCAGAATAAAATTTTCCCAAAAAAGAAAAAAGAATGTGCGATGGATAACTAATAGAAAGGCATAAGATAAATGCTTAAGAAACCAGTAAAATGAACTTAAAAAGAAAGGCCTATGAATTGTGCTTCCTTATTCACAATGGGATCCCACAGACTTGTGGAAAAGGGGTGAGCACCCTACTCAAGGAAACTAATAGGGGCAGTTACAGTAAATGTAAATGACAGAGTGACACCACCACTTCTTTAAGAGGTCTGTATAGCTTTAATGAGTCTGTATATGCTAGGCTCTCTCACAGCATAAGAATAATTTAAACTGGCATAACCTAATCAAAAATAACTTTAGACCTTTCAAAGGTCTTAGAAAGCCAGTCAGTTCTCTTTCTCCTTTCAGAAATACTCTTCCTCCAAGTGAGGAGGCCATGCTGAAATAAGCACAGAATAGAAAAGCACAGGAATGTCAATCAGCCATCAAGGAGCAGCAAATACAAGCTCTAAAGACTCCAGCAGTCATTTAATTGCAATTCTCAGTGCCAGTGTGTGTTTCTCAGTGTAAATTATGCTATCTAAAAGTGTGCAGAGTGAACCTGAGGTACTGGAAAAGTCATTAGCTCATGATTTGTTTAGATAACATGTCAGTTTCAGTATGGTGCCACTTCTGTATGGGTCAACTGGAGAAGAACACTTAAAATGCTTTCACCTCATACCTAATATATAGAAAATACATCCATAGGGAAAACAAGCAGTATAGAAGTGGAACTACAGGAAGCAGTGAGACATGTTTATAAAGGAAATGATCCATATGAACTCTGTGTCCAACTATTTTTCATACTACCTAATCTGGGGGTGGCTTGAATTGTTCCCAAGTGACATATACTCAGAGCACGGATCCAATACAGAATTATTTTCTTCTGGATGCCATGTTTTTTTAAAAGGGCAAATCCTATCTCTCCTGTGGAAAGCATTTTACCTTTTCAGAGATTTTTGTATCCCATCTTGCAGGGTGCCACACATCTCAAGCTCAGTGGGCCAGTAAAGTTATCATCCCATAGTCAACCTGACAGGAAAATACTATTCTAACCTATGCATCTGTTGGTGCAGAGGAATAAGGAGACATTTTTTAGATCCATTTTGGTGTCTCTATTACAATCAAAGAGATACTGTTGAAATCTGTCTTGCAAAAAGACCATTTCCACAGTTAACAAAGTCCATTCCTTCATTCAGACACAAGGCAGAAAGAAGGAATAGAGGCAAATAAATAAATCAAAATAAAGAGGGCAATTTCAAGCACAGAATGAAAAACTGGAAACTAGGGGGGGAGGGGGAGAGATAAAATATATCCTGTCTTTGGTGAAGTATACCAAAATCTTGGAAGGATCTGTAATCAAGTAAGAAGAAATGTGAAGAAAAAAAAATGCTGGTCATCACTGGTTTAAATGTGAAACAGAACCACTGAATAAATGCACGAAGCTCCGGTTTAGAAACAAGAAACAAAAAGAGAATTAGGTGAAATCAGAAAGGTTTCAGAATAGGTGAAATGAAGGACATAATTTTAGGAAGATAAATGATGCATTCTATTTATCTGCATAGTCCTACACACCTGGAACCATGGGGTGCTTTAGGCACATATCTGCAGACAGATGCATTCTACTGGAACTTCGATACCTCCTAGAAGGAGAACAGTACCAACCTGGAAGGACTACCTTGACTGGAATAATTCGAATTACCTCTTCACAAAGATATGGCTAACAATTTATATTTTTTTTTGTCGTTTTTAAAAAACTACTAACATTTTCATCAGAAACAATTTGGACCAAAGATGGTACTAGGGGAGCCTAGCAGCGGGATGTGTGGTTTTCTTACTAAAAACAGACCAAGAGACATTCCCTCAAGGACCACAACTGTCTGCCACCTAACTGAAATGGAGTTTTAAGCAAAACCAGTTATTATTCACCATTTGTCTACTGCCACACTTACCCTATTCTTTTACCTTCCTTACTTTCTTCTTCAGTGGAGTCACAGAATCATAGAATCATTTAGCCTGGAAAAGACCTTTAAGATCATCAAGTCCAACCATTACCCAGCACTGCCAAGTCCAGGCTTTTCACTATGTGCTTGTATGCAGTAAAACTCAAATGTTTCAACTTATGAACTCAGTGTATGCTATACATCCTTTCCTGTATCTACTACACAACGATGCAATTTATTACAGCCCCTTAGTATTTTATCTTAGTGCTTAATTATCATAGCTTGTATACCTGCGCCCTCTTTTCAACTTTCATGTCCATAATTCAATCATTAGTTTGTGCAATTGGTTACATTCTGTAATTATCAAACTGTATTCTCAGTGAAACGCATAACCCAAGGTGGGGTTTCCTTACCCTTCTTTAACTCATAGAGAAAACAGAAAAACATGGAGTCAGTGCTTCTGATTGATAAAAGTGTGAGAGACAGCAGATTCAGCCTACTGAACAGAAGGTCTCATCTGTGGCACACAGGAGAATGAACACTCCACCTGAGATTCAGAGCTTCATGCTCTGCATTGCCTAATTTTTCTTTCTTGCTCTTGTTGCCTCCCACTATTTTTACCATGCTTGCATACAGAAGCAGTAATCAATCTTTAAAAGCCATGAAGTACAGATGGAACTGAACTTGTCTCCTGTGTTTTAAGAAAGAACTGAATCTGCTCTTAACTTCAACAAAAGTGTATGGCTTCAATGCTAGTGTTTACTTCCAGGTTTAAAGGGCAGTGGAGAAGATTAAAAACAGAATACCTGAGAACTCTCTGTGAAATTTTTACTGAGCAGAACACAAAATGGCTGCAAATAATAGTTCAAATAGTTCTATAATAGTTCAAAACAGGCTTAAGAAATAGAACTATTTCACGTGCATCAGGAAAAAAATTGTTAGTTGTCTTAGTACATGAATTCGATACCACCTTTGCAAAGATGTCAGGTGCCCAGAGGCAGATTTCAACAGAATTTAGGGATGGCCTTAATTACATCAAACATTTGCCACATAAAACTACCTTTTATGAGCTAAGTATTCTGGCTCTTGATATCATTTACACAGACAAGCAGACACTCCCAGGGAACAATTCATCCCATGACTATCTTAGAAAGGGATGAACTTAAGTTCTGGAGTGCCAAACTCTCTCTTCTTTGGCTACAAAGGGATAGATGGCTACCTTAGTTAATTGTCTTCCAGATGGGCACAATAAGTTGGGATGATTACTGTTCTGTATCTAAATGTATGTTTCCAAGTTCCTGAAATTTCTATACTTGCCCAAGTCCTCAAGTATGTATCTTACACAATTGAATGCATCAGTATCCAGTTCAAAAGTACCACTGAAAGTAGTAAAAAAAGTTAAGCATTCATTACCTGAAGCAAATGTAAGACAGATTAGGCTTCTGTACATCACATGCTTCCACCCCAGGATCCATACTGCTGTGTTTGATTCGGTTTGTGTTAAACGCAGAAACAGTCTTGGGAACAGGGACGTGACTCTGCCATCTTCTCCATTTCTTAACAGCTAGCCTTAACTGTGCTGCCACTCTGCTGACAAAAATAGCTTGTTGTTCCTTCCCCATGCAGAAATTAAACAGTGATTTTTTTTGTGTTGTTTTGTTTTGTTTATTTGGTTTAGTTTGGTTTAGAAAAACTGAGGCCAGGGCAGCTAAAATCTCTGTGGATCGTTTTAGCCTCAGGGGATCTACATGACAGAAATGACAGAAACTGGTTCACTCATAGTGAAACTGGTTCACTAAAAATGCTTCACTCATGGCTGCTACTTGAGCAAAATGATGGTGTGGTGCTAATCTACTTTCCTGAGGGCATGTGTCAAAATCTTTGTGTAGCTGGATATAATTGGACAATTTGATATTGATAGTCTGAGAAGAGACACTGCAGAATTAATTATCTATGCGGACACCGCTTCGCTTCCACTGTCTCCTGACACACCCTGTGTGCTGAACTAAGCTTCTCCAGCAAAGCAGTCTATGGTGAAGTTGGTGTTCTTGTTCCAAGGGATCTTTGTATTGTCATACAAGATAGTTTGGTAACACTGACTAAACTTTTCCGAAAGAACCCACATTGCTGCAATTTCTGCAGCAACACATTTTCGTCCTACAAGATATAACCTGAATTTCTATGAAAAACAAATGTTTGTCAACTCCCCTCCCACATCCAGCTCAGGGTCCACTGGGAAATCAGAGATGTATCTCCTAAGGCCATCCCAGAGAGTAATGCTTCAAATAAATAAGCCAGACCCATTTGTCTTTTCCAGGAAATACCTTTTAAATAAGTCTCTGCTTGTTCCCATTGACTGTCACTGTGCACAGGTGCAATTGATATTTCCATGACATCCTGTTCAACTATTGTTCTTACCACTGAATACAGTGAACACTTTTATGCTCATGTTGTCAATCTCTTTTCCTCAGTTAGTTTTTCTCACCCCTTTGCATTACTATTAATACCCAAACAATTTGCTGATGGTGTAAGAAGACTTTACTCATTAAAAAAATCTGCATTCAAGTTACCTCTATTATAAGAATAGCAATAAAAGCCAAACAGATTATTTTTTATGCTTGATGTAGTGGCAATTGGAATGAACAAGGCCATTCCTTAGGCATGGCCAAATCAAGCACAAATTTTAGTGCTACTCAGCGAGCTGAACAATGCATGAATGTCATTGTAGGCCCATTGTAGACTATCTGAGATACATGTGGAATGTTGGATATCTGTAGGAGAAGGAGAGAAGGGGCTAGGACCTATAGCTTAACAAGTAAATATTGGTGTAAAATACACCAAAGTTTTAATCTCTGAGCAGTTTCCCAAATTTCAGACTTTAAAGAACTGTGTTCTATAGAAAATCCTCTGTTCACATCCTACCTAACACCCACCATAAAACAACTTCAAGTACATTAGCAGCTAACAAATTTCTTGAACACATTGGTGGCTTCTGCAGGGAACAAGAACATTCTGAGGGTTTATTTTTCTCACAGGAAAAAATGCATTTAGATTAAATAGATGACAGCTGTATTCATTTTTTATTAGAAGGCAGATTTGGCTATCTCTGACTCTTACAGTCTTCCAGGTATCTTTCTCTAAAATGGCAGCTAGTTATGAGAATCTCTAAGCACCACTATGGATCAAGGCATGGAGTTTTCTAAGAAGTATTAAAGACAGTTCTAGGGTCTTCCAGAAAAAAATTAAAGATATTACTGTGTACGCTCTAAACTGCAGGAGTCTCCAACCCCATGCCTTTGTACTCAACTATATCATTTAGGTTGACCATAGATTTTCCCCAGAATAGCTCTTACCTGCTAAAAATGTTAGGCATCTGAGGGTTTAGAAAGTACCTGCAATGCACTACAGAGCTAGTTGAATCTGTGCCCTGATCCACTGAAGTTTTTCCAATGAGTTCTCCAATGAATCATATCTTGACACTCCCTTCACTTTCAGTTATAATTGACAGACCTAAGGGTCTGAGTTTGTTCTCACATGCATCAATATATTGACATAATTCCACCAGACTTAAGCCATATTTATACTAATGCCTTTGTACACCATTCTGCCTTACAGAAGATAACAGTATAATCGGGCACTGCAGCCTTGACTAGAATTCCTCACTTACACAAAACCAAGAAAACAGAATCAGGAGTTGAGACTTGTTTCAAAGAAACACAAAGGTTGCCCTTTGTATAAAGGAGCTGTGAAGCTCTCTAGTTTGACTGAAAGCTGAAATACCTTTGTTTCTATGCTTTGCTGCTTTTATTGCCATAGCACATAAAGCCAGGAGAAAGAGAAGGATGATTAAACACCCACTAGTGGAAATCCATGGATGCAAAACATTTCTCACTTAGGATCTTAGCTGTCAGGACTTTTGCAAGGCAAGGGTGGTTTGCAGCAGCATATACCTGTCAACAGTTACAAAAGTTACTTTAAAGAAGCTTATCTGCATCCATCTGGAGAAAATAACTCATAGTCACAGAAATGCACATATGAGCAGTCAACAAAGATGATAGCACTGAAAAAGTCAGAAACCAAAATGATAGCTATAAAACTCTTTGTTTACATTTGCAGAAATATGTTTTCTGTAACAGCCTGAAGTTTGGGAGGCTGCAATGTCATATACAATCAGAGGCAAGGGTGAACCTCTTTCCATAGATTTCAAGGCACCCAGTGCATCAGAGTTATAAGAGAATAAACAAGTAGCAAGGAAATACAGCAAAACGTAAAATGGAGGAGAATAAACAAAAGTACAGCTCAATCATGTTTTCTGAGTATCAAATCAAGGGAGAGGATGTTTCTTAGAGAACACAGCAGTGAACTCATAGTTAAGATTAATGAATTATATTCCTGGTTTCCATATTGATTGTGTAGCTTTGCTCAAATTACAGAATTTCCCCATGCTTCATTTGACACACTATACCAACTTTGGCTAGGGTATTTTCTCCATAGTAGGTGGTGTAGGGCTATGTTTCAATTTGTGCTCGAAACAGTGTGGCTAAGTCAGGGATGTTTTTACTGTTGCTGAGCAGTGCCTACACAGAGTTAAGGCCTTTTGTGCTTCTCACACCACCCCATCAGTGAGTAGGCTGGGGTTGCACAAGAACTTGGGATAGGATACATCTGGGACCCAAGGGATGGCTATTCCATCCTGTATGATGTCATGCTCAGCATATAAAGCTGAGGGAAGAAGAAAGAACGGAAGGATGTTCAGAGTGATGGCATTTGTGGTGAATGAATTCCTCATCTTGTTTTGGTTGCATGCACAGATTTTGCTTTACCTGTTAAACTGTCTTTACCTGAACCCATGAGTTTTCTCACTTTTACTCTTCTGATTTTCTCCCCCATCCTACTGAGTGAGGGAGAGTCTGTATGGTACATAGTTGCAAGCTCAAGTTAAACCACAACTCACAGCCATTACAGAAAATGAATATAAGTCAGTTTCAGTCCACTGGTTACTCTAAAATTCTCAGATAAAGCCTATTGAACATGATTGTTCTTATAAATGTCAATAATTTGCACAGCTGAAGTAATTTACTGCTGTGAAAAAGAAGGGTTGTTATAAAGCTTTGTCAGCCATCAAAGGAGACTAAACAGTGTAGGGCAAAAATTTAAATTTTTCTGCTTCTGTAGAAACGTAAACATCGATAATGTTGACCAGATGGGAGGAAAACCTTAATGTGGTAAGAGTAGAAATTGGGCTTCTGTTCTGAGTTACGGATGAATGTAGTGTCAGGAATGTGCCATTTTACAGATTTTACAGATTATTAATTTTTTGCCTCAGTTTCCCCATCTTTAATAGGGACAGCTTCCTACCTCTATCAGGGAACAAGGTAAAGCTTGGGAGCAAGATAAGGCTTAGGAACAAGGACAACTCTTCAAATTCATGCTTCCTCTGTGAATGTATTTTTCTGCATCAAGCTTTCTTTTCTGTAGGAAGATAATATGTAGCATTGTTGTTGTATAAAAAAAACCAAACATATTTACTACTGCTACATGTGTGACACTTTTGGATTTGTACCTGTGTACTTGGGTTGCCTCAAAATTAAGTCTAATTATTTTACAGCATGACGTTGCAATATGGAAAATTCCTTTGTGTTCAAAGTCAGGGTGATTACTCTGGGGGATGGGACCAACAAACTTTTAAATATTTTTGCTTCTTCCCAGGTGAGACCAGTCCTCACATTAACAACTTCGCTATTTCATAGACACTTCTTTGAAGTTTGACATGGTGCCATTTTAATTTTCTTTTTCCCACTATTAGGACTAACAGAATATCAGTGTGTACAAGTGTTGCCATTGAAGCCAACTGGAATTAATCTTTCAAGTAGGAATTCATGTCACAGTATCAAATGTTCTAGTCACTAACATAGTACATCTGCTAAATTTCCATCATCCTTTGAGGCTGTAATTCTGCTTTAAAAAAAGCACTGACATTTTTGCCTGTCAATATTTTCTCATTGCTCGTGATATAGTTGTTCTGAAAATGCACAGTGAATACTTTCTTTCTATATATACACCATAATTATGCAGGAATGTAAATTAGATTTAACACATATAATTGCCATAATTATGTATTTGGTCTTTTTAACTTTTAACTTGGAACAAGTCTTTTCCCAGTTTTTCCTTTGCCCCAGCAAATACCCACACATCTTTAAGTAAACAAACTAAAGGTCTAGTATCTGCATCATTAGACTCTTCTTTGACCAAGCTTTCCAGTACCTTACTGTCTCTCACTCTACAGCTATCTTTCTTTAAAGCATCCTCATCTGTGTTACCCATAGGTATGCAGTCTTCCATTCTTTATGGAAGACATTATAAAGGTTAAGTCAGTTAAGGCTACCAAGTTTATATGAAGCAAAGTTAGTGAATCATCATTTTTCATTTATGTATAGTGCTTATTCTACCTTTAATTTAACCTGATAGGCAGTAAGGATGACATTTACCTGATGAAAATTTAGACATTGCAGGTATATAGTTATGTCTGATCTCATCACCTTGGGCTCCCTTTCTAGCCAACTGAGAGACAGGATTGTTTGAGAACAATTAATCTAATCTATATGATATGTCTTATTGGGCAGTAAAATCCTATGCAGAGAGACAGAACCAAAATTCAGTATTGTGTGCATAAGCAAAGAGTGAGTATGCAAGAGTGCCTCAAAGGGCTTCCTCTCAATTAAATATAGGAAGAACTTGTATAGAACAGTATTCAAAGAGGTGTCTTTAGTGGTTCCCGCTTCTTTTATTTGACATACTGTGAAAAAAATAGGGTGATAAAGTGAAACTGCTTTCCAGAAACAAAGTATATATAATGATAAACTGTTAAGTTTACAGAACCATATTCATTTATTGAGTTTTATGATGATGGATATGTTTCACTATCAATACTACTGCTATTATTAATACCGATTACCAGCTATGATGACTTTTCTATGGAAGGAAAATGCTGGTAATGTGGAATGAAAAAGGTTGAGAGATCTTTCCAATCCCAATGTTTTCCGTTTCTTGTTTTACAGCTTGGTGAGATACATTCAGTAAGGAATGGCACATTGTATGCTGGGGTGAGGCACCCCCCAGCACATCTTTGCTGCAGTTCTGCCCTTCCTATAAGAAACACCAGACTGTTGCACTGCCTGAAGAAAAGGCAAGCCTAGAAAAGAAATCTTAATGTTTGTTTGATAATGATTCCCTTGTGAAAGAAATCAGTTCTTTCTGTAACAGAATATGTTCTTCCAAAACTGGAAGTCTGGGATGCTCAATTGTGTCAATGCTCCATTTATCTCATGGCAACCATCAAAAACATTTATAAGGCAGCACAAATCATCTGTCCCATCTCAGTTGTTTACTTTCAGCAGCTGCCATTCCCAGCTGTCTCCCCTCTGTCATAACCTTTGTTTCCAATGCTGTGGATAAAGATTTTAAAGACTCATCTAAACCTGAAGCATTCTCATTTCACTGGAGGATTTTTGAGCTTTCAGATCTTCTCAGACCAGGAGGGGAAAATCATCTGTGTGAAAAGGCCAAGTTCTCTGTAAGTAAGTGAGTGAAAATTCCTGAGTGTGTTTTAAGCTGTTACTTTCTTGCTACAGTTCCCTGACAGTGCACCCAATATTCAGATTTTTTTCAACTTCAATGCATTTTCTTGATCATTTACTTCCCCTTTCCACAGGGCAGAACCAATATGACAGGGAAAATCATGATCTGTGTTTGTATAGACTAATAGGAACTGTCAAAATAGTCACTAGCCAGTCAGTCATCTGTCTCTCATTTTCCAAAACATTTTATAACCCTTTGTGGACTTGTACAGTTCCGAAAAAGTATGGCACAAGGTACAGATGATTTAGACTATTAGGTATTAACAATGAAAACCTTCTTTGCCTCATTATGAAACAGAAGTAAAAGTGAATGGCAGGAAGAAAACTAGAAATGAACAGATATTTCTGAGTCCTTAATATGTCACGAAACACGAGTCTTCTTGATCTTTACCTAGTGTAACACTCTGAACAGCTCATACAGCTCAGTTGCCCAGAGGTGCTAAACAGTTTTAAAGTATAATATTGTTCTGCTGTACTGCTGACCTCTCTGTTCTCTCAGGAATTGTTTCAAAATTTCTCTGCCATTCTGCCAGATAAAGTTTCCATTGCCTAGAAGAGTGCTACCTTTCTATCCTGAATTTCCCAGATAGACACTTACTTGTGCATGGTTTGCAGCAAGAAGCAGCATCTGTCATTCTTTGCATGTGCTGCACATGTGCTTTGAAAACAGGATGTGTGTCCAGAGGATCCAAGATATGCTCGTTGTGTTAGCAGATGATACACGAATACCAGGATGGTCTTGCACATACACTGTGTGTGTAGTCTGGGTTTTCAGATGCCAAAAGCCTAGGTTCAGAAGAGTTTCTGAACACTGAATGAAGACAGTATTTCCCACCATTTGCATTTTTGCAGTACTGGGGAAAGAGAAATTCAGATATATTTTTCCTTGAACTGTGCTGAGGATCGTGACTGGCCAAGTCCTTTATTTCTTTTCATGACAGATGTGACTCATCTGATTAAGGAAATGGGAGAAAGAGACAACAAAATTTTACCAGAAAATAACGATTGGTATGACTAAGCTATCCCTATTCTGTTGGTAAAAATTGTCTCAGTTATGCAAAAGTTTAGCAAATCACTGCAATTATGCAACAAAGACCTAAATAAGGAATCAGTTTTATAACCAGTTCATGGAAAAATCCAGCAGATTTTTCCTGTGCACAAAGAAGAGGCCTTTACTTTGAAGCAGAATAACCTCTTGTTTATATTGAAAGAAGAGTCCTCTTTTGAAAACTTAAAAAGTCACTTGGATAGAAGGAATTGCTCTAGACTAAGACAA
Organism: Nymphicus hollandicus; assembly: GCA_009823435.2. Taxonomy (NCBI): domain Eukaryota; kingdom Metazoa; phylum Chordata; class Aves; order Psittaciformes; family Cacatuidae; genus Nymphicus; species Nymphicus hollandicus. The sequence goes on from WTXV02009772.1 coordinate 37,317, forward strand.
TGAAATACTTTTGAACACAGTAGTTATAAAGTCTAAAACCAGGCCATCGCTAAATCTTTTTCCAAGCTCTAATTGCCTACATGCATGCAGCCAGAAGTCATCTCTACAAAATTACACGACCTCTGTCTCCAAAATCTGTGGTCCAAAAACTGTTCAAGTCCAAAAGTCTCCCCATTTGCTTTCAAAGACACAAGAATATTGACAAAAGAAAAACAAGAAAGAAAAGTGAAGGTTCTGAGGGGAATCAGACCAAGAATGCAGATTGCCCGCAGTGTGTTATCTCTGAACAGAACTCAGATTCTGTCTGAAATGATGGAAAGGAAAGTCATTGTGAGTTAAGGAGCACCAGTCATGCTTTCATGTTCCACCTGTATCCACAGTTTCATATGGATGCATAATCTACGACTACTTTTAAGTCCAAGATCAAAGGTTCCTTCTCCAGCTTAGTTTGCAGAGAACATGGCTACACTGTATTCCTTAAGGTAAATTATTTATATCTATAAAATCACGTAAGGTGATAGGATTGGGAGCAGTCTCCACATCACTTAATTTGTGCTACGGCAAGTAACACCTGTTTTTGACTTTTTGACCCTCTGCTCCTGAGGAAACCATTGTCATGTTCATAGAAGAAGGAAAGAATTGGATCTTTCTAGACATAGTAACTGAAACAACTCCAAGTGCTAACAGGCTGATTTCCTTGGTGTACTAGCAAAAAATATTTTTTTAAGGCACAGGCATTGATGCCTATTGATAGATCTCTTTAGCACCGTATCTAAACTTCCTTCTAAAGTCAATGGAGACACTTTTGACTTCTGTAACTTGAATTAAATCTTTAGTTTAGCCTTATATAAAATGGATCGAGTTCTTAATATTGAAAAATGCTGCAAGGACCAATGAAAGAAAAGCATATACCAGGTGCTGTGGATTTTGTTTAAGCTCATTCTGCACTGAAATTTCTGAGAATGAAATACTGGCAAAATCATTGTAAATCAGAGTGTGATTATCCAGGGCACAGAATTTTATGCATACCCAGTCAGAAACAGCTGAAGATTCATGGCCACAGTACCACTGACTACACAGTCTGAGACCCCATCTGATTTTATTTTCTCTTTATCTTAACCCTAACAAGCAAGCTAGAAAACTGCTCATGCACATTTTTGAGTTCTTGATGAGCAGTGATTCTCATCACCACCACTATTAAAGAATCCATTTCAATGACTTGAATAAGGTAATTTCAAATGCTTAATTTTCACACAGATCAAGAAAAGAAAACAGATATAGATGTATCTGCCATAAATTCATTATGCATAAAGAGAATTTGTCTTCCTCCTTTGTTGATTTTCCATCTGTTTTTCCAAAGTATACTCATGGAGCTAGAGCGTGAGCAAAATAAACCATTTTATTCTATGTATGAGTACATAGTGAAAGGAATAATGAATTTAACAGTTGGACTTGAAGATCTTAAAGGTCTTTTCCAAGCTAGCTGATTCTATGATTCTATGAATTTGAGAGATCAACTTACTATCAACAACAGAGCATCGTGGACTATCTCATTCAAGAACTGTTGGAAAGTTGGATAGAATCAGTGCAGAAAGTTAAAAACTAAGATGAACAACCTAAGACCTAAGATTTTCCCCAAAAGACGATGCATATTTTTTATTAATCTACCCCAATGCCCCAGTTGCCACTGTTGCATAGTGTGCTGGTTTTGGTGGGGGTAATTTTCTCTATAGTAGCCACTACAGGCTACGCTTTGTATTTGTGCAGAGAACAGTGTTGATAATACAGAGATTTTTTAGTTATTCCTGAGCAGTGCTTACACAGAGTAAAGGTCTTTTCTGCTTCTCACACCACCCCACCAACAGTAGGCTGGGGGTGCACCAAGTACTCGGGAGGAAAAACAGCCGGGACAGCTAACCTCAACTGACTCAAGGGATATTCCATACCATGTGGCATCATGCTCATCACATAAAACTGGGAAAGAAGCAGGAAGGGGTGGACATTTGGAGTGATGCCATTTGTCTTCCCAAGTAACCATTATTTGTGACAGATCCCTGCTTTCCTGGAGATGGCTGAATACCTGCTTGCCAATGGGAAGTGGTGAATGAATTCCTTGTTTTACTTTGCTTGCATGCATGGCTTTTGCTTTATTTATTAAACTGTCTTTATATCAACCCATGAGATTTCTCACTTTTACGCTTCTGATTCTCTCCCGCATCCCTCTAGGAAGAAGTGAGAGAACAGCTATGTGGTGCTTAGCTGCTGGCTGGGATTAAACCATCACACATAGTCAGGACATTATGTAACAGGGCAAACAGGAAAAAACTCCCATTCTCATTACTGTTTTGGTAAGGTTGTCACCAACAGCCTTAGCTCTTTCCAAATGTAATTTACCTTTGGCCTTTCTTCACGTTGTGGTTTAAAGCCAGCTGGTAACTAAGTACCATGCAGCTGCTCACTCACCCCTCCTTTTCCCCCCTCCACTGGGCAGGATGTGGAGGAGAATTGAAAGACCCATGGGTTGAGATAAGTTTTACAACATACTACTACTAAGGGGAGAGAATATAAAACTAAAAATAGGAAATGGTAAAAGAAGAAAATAAACAGCAGTGATGCACAGTACAATTGCTCACCACCTGCTGACCGATACCCAGCCCAACCAAGGCAGTGATCACCCCCTGCTAGCCAGCTCCCCCCAGTTTATCTACTGAGCATGATGTGCTGTGGTATGGAATATCCCTTTGGCTAGTTTGGGTCAACTGTCCTGTCTCTGCTCCCTCCCAGCTTCTTGTGCCCCTCCTCACTGGCAGAGCATGAGAGCCAGAAAAGTCCTTTACCAGTGCTACTTAGCAACAACTAAACCATCAGTGTTTTATCAGCATTATTCTCAGACTAAAGCCAAAACACAGCACTAAACCAGCTACTAGGAAGAAAATTAACTCTATCCCAGCTGAAACCAGGACACTTCATAATAGTGTTTTTTGACAAACTCATGTCTTCATTCAGTGTTTAATATTATTTTCAGGATAAAGTCCTTCGGAAAGGGCATGTTTCATGGATTTATAAAATCTCATCCAATATGTTCAAACTCAAGCAATTAGAATTAGCCAGCTAAGTGATGCAGTCTGGAACTTAGCATGGTAACTTCATAAACACTGAGAGCTGGGCACCTCTATGGTACAACCTGATCCAAAGTGCTTTTCAGAACCACCTGTTTCAATTGCTGCAAGAGCCATCCATGACAGCTGACTGGTGCACCTCAGCCTCCTAAGTTTCTAAAGGAAAAATCTATGGCACTAGGATTACCCAAGTCGACCAAAATTTTACACACAAGGAGTGGGTTTGTTTTTGCTTGTTTCTCTCAATTAGTCCATCCCTTTTCTGCTCTTCCTTATGAAAATGTGAGGAAAAAAAACTACCTGTAGTTTATTCCTTGACTTTTCCCTCTTATACTGCATAGCTCTAGATGAGGGATGACTGCTTAATTGCAACTCCTTGCACAGAAATGGCATTTATTTCAATGTTTCTACACAGACAATAACAGCTCTGAAGGAATGTTTCACTTTAGCTGTTGAAGAGATAGAGGAAAGGAGATTGCAACTGAAAGGATTCTACAGTAATGCTATAATCTGAAATGTTCCTGAATAAAAATCAGTAATGAAAATCCCACAAATGCTACCTAGACCATGAACTGAAAGAGAAAAGTAACCAAAACAACAAAAAAAATAGGGCGTCTGGGAAAAAATAAAATGCATGTTAGAAATTGTGCTGGGACCAGTCTTGTTCAACATCTTTGTCAGTGACATGGACAGTGGGATTGAGTGCACCCTCAGCAAGTTTGCCGATGACACCAA
>WTXV02009772.1:41270-53416 GCA_009823435.2 Nymphicus hollandicus
TAAAGAGGGGAAGTTTAGACTGGATATGAGGAGGAAGTTCTTTACTGTAAGGGTGGTGAGGCATTGGAATGGGTTGCCCAAGGAAGTTGTGAATGTTCCATCCCTGGTGGTGTTCAAGGCCGGGTTGGACAGAGCCTTGGGTGACATGGTTTCATGTGAGGTGCCCCTGCCCATGGCAGGGGGGTTGGAGCTGGATGATCTTAATGTTCTTTCCAACCCTAACTATTCTATGACCCTATGATTCTATGAAAATACATTTTAAACTATCCTTCTCAGGGAAGGAGCATTGGTTTTGTTATGAATCCAAGTTTATCAGGTTGCTGAGAGAATCAATTATACAATAGCCATAATAAAGCACCTCATAAAGATCTGAATAAATATCTGAAGTAACACTACTGATTCTTTCTTGGGTAGGAGGCAATGGAGAATCCAATTTTATGATTTGTCTATCAAGACTTCTGTAGCCAGAATTCTGTAATTCTATGCTATTTTTCCCTCTTGCAAATGTAAAATCCTTTACAAATATTTCAATGCTGAAAGGCTTAGACAGTCACAGAATTGTGTAGTCACAGTTGTTCCTTTCAACCTTATTTTAAAACTAGAAGTCAAATTGAGATATTTGCAAGTACACAACTAGCCTGAGTGTTGACCACCTTTTTTGCACTCTTGAAAATATCAGTCAGAGAGCTATGATATTTAAATAGGAAACATGCCTCAATTGTACCCTCCAGTTTTGGCACAAAGATACCCTACCAACTTGAAAAGGACCAAAGATCACTGGTATCATTGGTTTTTACTTTTGAGGAATCACTGCTTGAGGTTTGAGATAAGAAGTTTAGCGGACTGAATTTTCTTCTCAGTTATACCAGTGCAATCACACTGAGCTCCTTGGAACTGAAGGGAAAACATTCTGATGATATCTTAAATTTGTTCTTACTCAAAAGCTAATCATTTTCACAGCAGAAAATGCTTACTGTTCTGCATTCAGAACAGTAAGGAGATTGCATTCAAAAAGCTACATGAACTTTTCATATAATATTAAGAGTGGGGTTTTTTTTCTGAGAAGAGTGTGATGGAAGTCAAATTACAAAAACAGAGAGAGAACATAATTGAGTGAGTAGTAGACTTTTGGCACAGCCTAAGAACATTGTTATTACCATCCCTACAACTTTACTTCAGCAGCTTACAAAGGAGCAGCATCCTAGGGAGAGAGCTTGCTGGAAACTAAGGATGTAATGCTACACACACTCTCTAATGTGATGCAAAATAAATTCAGGTCATACAGGAACCAATGAAAAAGTTGGCATTTGTTAGAGAATTATAGAAACCAGAATTAGCTAAAGATATTCTTTTGAGAAACCAATGTTCAAGGCTAGTTTCAAACTGACCTATTGTGAGGCCTCAGTTTGGAATTACAGTTAAAGAAAGGTGTAGGCAGATTGGAAGTGGTCAGAAAATATGTCCCATTAAGTTTAAACAAGTTTGCTTAACCTAAGGAAGAAGAAACAGCATCATAAGTCTTTGAATATACATGAAGCTGTTATAATGGCAATCAACTGTGAACAAACATTCAGTCATGAGGATTTTTATGCAACACTAAGGGGAAAGATGTCAATGAAGTATTGCACAGTGCTATCTAAAGAAAGTATTTTCTTCCATTTTTCTCCAGTGTTGGAAGTGCTTATCTTGCCTAAGTGTAGGATCATAACGTTTTTTTCTGCAAAAATGTGGTTTTCAGGCCAAAAAGGAGCTACTAGCCAGAAATTTATAAACTTAGAAAGTGCCTCCCTGCCCCAGTAAATCATTTAACACTGATCTGTATTTTAACCTTGCTATTGTTTCTATCCCTAGACCAGTGAAGTTGATGGAAAGTGTTTGTGAAACCATTGCACTTCATACATTTAGCTCATTCTCAGACAAATATACAAACCTGCAGAAATGTTATGATGAAGAGATGGAGAAGGAGATCTTAAAATATCTGTCTTGTCTCTAAGCTGCTATAAATCCAGACCTGCTTGGCTTTTCACTATTTCAATTAACTTTATTTCAGCTTGAAGAATTCAGAAATTGCAACTCCTCTAAGGGAGGCATTTAGGAAAATTTTCATAGCTAATAGCTTTTACTACTTTTAATTTCTAATAATGTACCTCCCAAAATAGGCAGAAGATACATGGTACTTCCTTACAATGACTTACAAACAAACATTCAGTAATGCATAATGAGAAAATAATGAGACGGGACTGAAAAGAGAAGAAAGGAAAGGTGAAATATTTAAGATTATGTATGACTACACAATAAAAGCTCCTACGGGGGCTGATGGGCTGAAAAGGGTCTTTTCAGGGGAGGAGTTAAATGCATATATTTCTGCATTCTATTTAGTGCAAATAACCAGCTGACATTTTGCTGAATTTTATTCATTCTTGTTATTTATAGGTGCAGCTGAAACTATGCCCAAAACGTTGGTGTGTTTGTGTTTGTGGGCTTTTCTTCTTCTCTTAGTCCTTCAATATTCTAAATGATGCATTTAGTTTTTTACAGTTGGGGTTTCACTTTATATATTATTCATAGTAAATGTATATCCATAAATACACATGCATGCACACACAGGAGAAAATCCTTTTACCAAGACATTAATGACTTTTGTTTGCAAAAGATAATTTTGCTAGAGCCTCAGTACCTTCTCAAATCTTAGCAGGTGGAACCTAATAGTTGAATGTAAAACTATTATTGTATAAAATTTCTGTTACCATCAGTGTACAGAAAGGTTTTAGAGAAACAAAACTGGTCAGGATGATAAGTATATGGTTAGCTGTAATACAATTCCATTAAATCTTACTGTATTGTTTCTGTATTGATGACATCCCATTAACTTGCACTGCATGTGCAGCCCTTGTGGAAGGAATGATGACAGTATATATAATCTTGGGAGTAGAAACATGTGCTTTTTTGATTACAAACCACAAAAAGAAACAACTCTGGGCTTTCTTGCTAGAAATGTAAGAAGATGATTTGTTGAACTATGCTCCCCTGTCCCCCAACAACTAACGAGTAAACTTCAAAGGCAGGAAATCTCTCTCATTAATTGCAATGTTGGTAATAAGAAGCACATCACAATGAGGATCCTTTCTCCTCCTACCAATCTAATCATGCAAAGTTCAAGAAATCATCTGAATGTGCAAAATTCACAACAGAAATTACAGAAGCAATTCAGAGCTAGAAAAATGTAGTAACATATTCTTCCTGGCTAGGACAATCATGTTTTGCTCCCATGAAACGGAGCTTCAACTTCCAGAGCTTCAACTTCCAGAGCTTCTGACATCACCTAAGATGGATTTTTTCCTCCTGTTTGAATATGTATGTATTAGGAATTATAACTGCATCTGCCACTAGACTCTCAACTTCAAGAAGAGAATGGGTCTTGTGATTTTTCAGAACCACTTCCCTCCAAATAAATCTTACTGTCTGCTTGGAGAGTCTGCTCAAGCAAAATCTGAGAACTTTACAGGTCCAGAGAAGGGCAACAAAGCTGGTGAAGGGCCTGGAGCACAAGTCTTATGAGAAACCACTGAGGGAACTGGAGTTGTTTAGTCTGGAGAAGATAAGGCTCATGGGGGGGGACCTCACCGCTCTCTACAACTACCTGAAAGGAGGTTGTAGTGGGGTAGGGGTCAGTCTCTTCTGCCAAGTAACAAGCAATAGGACAAGAGGTAACGGCCACAGGCTGCACCAGGGGAGGTTTAGGTTGGATAGTAGGAAAAAATTCTTCACAGAGAGGATGATCAGGTATTGGAACAGGCTGCCCAGGGAAGTGGTGGAATCACCATCCCTGAAGTGTTAAAAACTGTGTTGACGAGGCCATCAGTGACATGGTTTACTGGTGGACTTGACAGCCCTGGTGTAAATGTTGGACTTGATGATCTTAAAGGTCTTTTCCAACCTAGATGATTCTATGTTTGTCTGAGATTTCCAGATGTCTGTAGGCCTGGGAATTCTGGACAAACCCTTCATGTGCAAATCAGCCCACAGACTCACTGCGTATTTTCCACTGTACATTTCTTTTTTTTTTTTTTATGAACTCTTCCCCCGGGGGTTAGGGTTTGCAAAGCTTTCGTCTCTGTTTGACAGCAATATTTGTTGCACACTTTAATCACTTAATAAATTAAGTTGCCTTTTAAGGTAGGATATCTGGTTTTCTGTATTTAAGGAATAAGCACTACATCAGAGGTGGCAGAAAAACACAAACTGCTGTTTTCTCTTCCTGCTCTTTTCCCACCTTTCTTTACTAGAAGCAAAAACATTCAGCATCAACTTAGTATTACAGCAATATAAGTGAAAAGGTTCATGTTTCCACAGTCAAATGGAAAAAAAAATCTTAGTTTACAAATAGTACTTCAGGGATCATAAAAGTTTGAAAATAAACAAAATCATGTATAAATTTCAATTCTTCTGTAAACTGAGAGTGGGTCTTGTGTAACTTCATTAGGATGCCAGCTATCAAACCACGACAAACAGTACAGTACTTCATTCAAACATAAATTTAGCTCCACATTTGAAATCAACCAGGCCAAGGAAAAATAATCACTTTCAGCATAGAGAGGGAGCCCAGCTTTAGGATAACTCAGGCTTGAAAAGAAAAAAGAAAATCATCACTCACTAGAGAGCTAAGATTAAGCTCTTTAGAGATGGACTTATTTAGCCTACATGCAGTGCCATTTTGATATGTCTCTATTGTTTCAGGACCTCAAATTAATATCTCTGCATGATGTTGTATCATTCAAGATACATCTGCTTATTTGGAGCTACCTCAGGGACCTCTGATCTGTTTTGCTGCTATGCAAACCAGATGCATCACACAAATATACCTCAGAAGCTAGCTGACAGAATAATATCATGCTGGAAAAATCCGATCTGACAGAGTTGAAAGCTAGGATGTTCATTTATCTCATGGGGTCTCAGGGATGCTTGCCTGCTTGCCTGTGTCCCCAGGCTACCCATTTTTCTGTATGAATTGTAAGGATCCCTGTACTTTTAGATCCCAGTGACTTGTAGGTGGCCTTAGCCGCCGCTTATTCCTGAAGAATTCTTGACATCTTGTTTGAGGGCATGAGAGGTACAAGGCTTCTTTGACCCTTTGGAAAGCTAGGCAAACTCTGCATAAGCCAATTGGCTCTGCAGACAGATAACTCTCCATGCCACCTGGGCTACACTTCCCAGATTATTGACTTTAATAGCTGACTGTTCCTGACACTGCTGCAAAATTAGGGGTCTAGGCAAGTCAGAGAATAACCTTCCAGAGTGATTTTTAAAACACTTTGCTGCTGCATATCAGATTTCACATATGCATTTTGTCCCTGATTTACGGACTTTTGGGGTTGGGAGTTTTGTGGTTTGTTTTGATTTTTTTTTTTTTTTGGTGTTGGTTTTGGTTTGGTTTGGGTTTTTTTGTTGTTTGTTTTTTTTTTACCGCAAGTCTGGTATTCCGGCATTTTCAGTTAAAGAAGCTTAAATCATCTTCTTTATTCTCAGTTTTCTGCACTGCTTTCTCTTTGTTTCATGTCACCAGCTCAGACTTGTTTTGAGCTAAAGTATCCTCCTGGGCTGAACCAGAGATAATAAATCAGTGCTTTTCTTCTGGACTTATGCTTCCCTACAATGAGGGCAAAAGAGGCATAACATGTTCAAGACAATTGCTTTGCTCTCTCAGCCCTGCATTTTTCTCTAGGTACTGATTATAGAAGTGTAAAGTACAATTATAAGTCAGGCCACATTCTTCCCTATGTATAAAACCCTTGGATGGCTTTCAGCATATTTTAATTTATTAATTTCATGAAGGAACACAGAATATGTAAATGTCCTCATATTTGTTAGACATTAGACATCCTGTTTTAGGATCACACCTTGCATTAATTCTGCATCTTTGCAAGTATCTACTTACCTGTAAAAATGAAGAAACTTTAGATCATCAAAACTTCCAAAGTGTTTAATCATAGCTATAAAACAAAGAAAGATGGAATGGAAAGGATTTTAAGAGTATTTATAATGCGATCAAACCACCTTGAGAGACAAGGTTATATAAATTCTTCACAAGATTGCGCAATGATTTGGCTTTATTTTATTGCAGAACAGATTTAGGTCTAATTGTCATAAACATTTACTTCCCTAAGACCTGTGGTCTTAGACAGATGAGCTTACCACTTATTTCTGAAGATCTGAGATCTCGAGACAAAACTGCTTTTGATAGACTGCTTTATAGTCTTGAGGTGGTATTAGTTGTCTAGCATAATATTAGCTACATTAGATGGAAGTAGAATAACACCTCAAAACTGGTGAAAGCAAAATTTACCTTGGATCCCAGATCAAGCAGAGAGCATGACTCAGTAAAGCTGATATCACTGGTAATTTGGTTATGTTCAACAACTAAGAAAAAAGCCTAAAAAGAGGCAGCAAAATTGAAAAAAAAAAAAAGAAAAAGGAAAAAGAGAAAAAATAACACCCCCTCATTTCTGAAACATCCTGAAATTGGATTCTGGCTTACAAACAAAAGCAGGCCCTTTTTTCCACTTGTCTAGAAGCATTGGCTCTAAAAAAAAATTCTATATGATCAGACCAAGAATGGATTCTTTGTATGGAAAGATTTACTGATAAGAAATATTATTTTTTTTTAAGGAAATTGGGGGAACTTTTCAACAAAAATATTCCATTGTTCAAAGAGGGACATGCAACAATTTTATTGGTTTGTTATACTTGAGAAGACTGAAATATGGTCATGTTTACAAAGACCAAAAATTTTCTTACCATTTTGACATATAATATTGATAGGGTTTTTTAAGTTTACTGGTGTAAACAATATAGAAACATTCACATTAAAACATGAATCACTGAATCCTATGTCAGAAGCAATTTTTAGCAGGAGACTATTTCTCCATGCTTATACCTACCACATCCTTTTCACAAGTGTCACTGTTTAAGAAAATAATTTAAATTTCTGTATTCAATTGTTTTATCCTGACAGCTCTACGGAAATGTTGCTATAACACTGGAAACCATGACAACTGATTCTGGTTTCTGATTTCATTACAAGATTATACCTTAGCTAGGTTCATACCTAGCTTTTATACAAAATGGTGTTAATCAAAAATTTCAAACTAGATCTTTCAAAAATATGAGATTCAATGGAACAATGCTACTTCATTTGATCACTCATTTTAAAGAATTCACCACTACATTATTATTTGAGTCAAATTGCTATGCTTTTTTCATTGTTGCCCAATAGTCCCACTATTTTTTGACAAAAAGCCAAGCACAAAAACCTCTGAATACAAAATGCCCTCAAAAAATAAATTATGTGAACTTCTGGCCTTAGTATACACCAATACCTAAACATGGGCCAAGTTTGTCAGATAAACATATTGCTTTGAGTCACACTTGGGTAATTCACTGGTTTTAATACGCATTTCCAACTTCCTCTAACTCACCAGCACTTGGAAGTGGAGCAGTCTGAAGTTCCTTCCATTCTTTAACGTGGATCTATTTTATTTGTTGTCAAGTAAACTTGCGTGACTTCTTCATTAACTATCAATATTACCACATGCTGGGAAAGTGCACTAAGCATTAAGCTGTTACCTGGACCAGTATCACCTTTCCTTTACATTGTTTTTTTGAGAATGGAATTCCCTACAATTCACAGTTCAGGACTGTCAATCCTGACAATTCAAGCACTCCCTATGCTAAGAACACATCCAAAACAGAGGCAGAATTTAAAGTATCATATTAGCTGGGTTCAGAAATTCTCATTATGTTGGTATTTGTGATTACAGTCTTCCACTTCTGAATTACATCCTTTTGATTTGAATGGGAAGAAGCCTAAAAGAATATGGAATAGCTGATTTCCCCAAGTCCCTAGTCTGAGGGAAACTCTCAGAAAACTCAGTTTTTCCTAATTCACTGCTAATTGCTGACCACCACAGTTTACTGATTAAAATATTATATTACTGCTTTAGCAGCAAAACAGAATTAAAGCTTTGAATTAAACTGAGAACCAAATTCCACTACAATACATTTTAGAATCACTTTGACCGCATTCTTACAGTATGTTCTCTCCTGTAATTCTTTGCGACTGATGGTTATTAGAAGCAAAATTTAAGAGTAGATGACCACAAACCTTGATCAGTCATGACCAATACAGCACTTCTTCATTTTTGGCTTGGATGAAGCTGCACTTACCAAGAAGTTTCTGATGTTCCCAGGCTGTCTAAGCCAGTCTTCCAGCCAGAATCACAAAGAGTTATCATTAATCTACATTTTCAGAAAGGAATGTTTGTTCTGAAAATAATATTGAAGATTGCAAGACTGCATGCATAAATATTTGCATTCTGACATGTAATTTGAGAAAAGAACAAAAAGGTTTAGTCAGAACAGAACCATTATTTTTATCACAGTGCAGAGTTTAAAAAAGCTTCATCTCTTTTTCTCAATGACTGATATATTTTGCCAGCTCTCACCTTTGACTATGTTTCCTCCTTTCCTATTTTTCTTTCAACTTTGATCTTACTGTCATTTCTACTGTTCACAAACTCATCACTGGAGATAGGTACTTCTCATTTTTTAAATCCCTTTCCAACTCACTCTCAGCTAATAGTTTTGCAGCTGTCTTTTGCTTCATCAGGAGAAAGCAAGTGAAACCTAAAGTTCACCTGCATTCTAGTGCTTGGGAGTTAGAGACTTTATATCTCTTTAACTATTGGATGAGTGAACTTGAGAAGAAGATTAAGATCAGCTCACTGAAAATACTACATTAATTTGGCTCACCAATTTGAGACATGTCACATTTAATTTTAAGATTTTAACAGTGTAAGTGCACTGATATCTCCAACAGAACTCAGTAGGGAATGCATGTGTTCAGTAACTCCACCAGTTATTATTGTAATACATTTCTATTGTTTGCTTCTTCTTGAGATAATGAGCAGCTGCTGCCTGTGAATCAATATAGGCTCTATACACAAGTCAGAAAGCAACATATGTCACTGTCAAACTATTATATGCAATCCAGCACAACCTAGTGCAAATGTAGCTTGTAAGTATTCCTGAGGAGTCTCAGCTCTTGAAAGAAGTACAATCAACTGCCAGCTTCTGAAGGATACCAGTAAATTACCTCAGCAAATAGAAAGTGGAAAGACCTTGATTATATACAAAATATATATTTTTTTAGTATCATAGACTTGGTTCATTCATAACGTGTCTTGTGGAAAGATAGGGAAGAAAAGAAGATTCTTGTCTGCATTTCGGTTACTCTTGCTTAGGGTACAGCCATACACCTCATCCTTTGCTACTAAGTAAGACTGGGCTTGTTTGTTACCTTTGACCTTGGTACAGTAGCAAAAAAGCTCTCCTAAGCCTCTACCACCTTATGACCTAAAAAGACTAATTAGTAACTTCAGAGAAATAAAAACAGTAGGGTGAAATCCTGGATAAACTCTAACTGCAGTTTTGCTACTGACTTTAACAGGATCAGGGCTGTTCTCAGATACTTTATAACCTTTATTACTACGGGTTAAGGATATGGCCTGTCCACCAGAACCCAGAAGTACAAAAAAGAAGTGAGAATGAGGAAGGCAAGTACTGTGCTACTCATCTTGAAAGGCTCTTAGAAATAAAGAACTTACAGGTGTGCACCTGTTTCTGTTAAGTCATGCGTTCTAATGGATTTATGTGTTTCAAAGAGATGTATTAGCCTTGCACTTAAAAATAAGCCCATGGGTTTAGTTCTTTGTCTAGATGGTGGTTCCAATGAGCCCATTCTATTTTCAGTCATCCTGAAATTCAGAGGTGCATTTATTATAAAATATTAAAGGCAATACATCAACCCTGCTGTGGTGTATCAGTAGGGGCAGCTTCTAATTACCAGGCCCGTTTGGGGTTCATCTATTGCCCAGCATTTTACCTTTAACTTCTTTCCTCTCTAGCTTTACCTCATTGATCCTTGTCTTGCCATCTTCTAAGGCTTTATAATTCTATCCTTTATTTTTATGGTTACCTTGAAGGTGTTTATAGACTGTGGAAGGTATTTATAGACTTTGATCATGTCCCCCTGAGGCTGCTCTTCTCCTGGTCGTATATTAGTTTACTTCCCTGTGTGTTAGCTCATATATCTCATTTTCTTATCTGTGCACCATTTTTGTTGTCTTTCTTTGTATTTTCTTCTGATTGTTCAATGTGCTTCCTTACTATAACAACCACCACAATGCAGAATATGTAATACAGGAAAATTCCGGCTGTTTTTTTCCTCCAGTGCTATGTAAAGTAGTGCTATGTAAAGCTGCAAAATCCCTAAATGCTGTGTTAGCTAGCACACTATTGGTTGAGAGTTTTAATTTGCAAAGCATGTTTTTAAACAGGCCCAGATCAACTCAGGAATCTATTTTAGTCCAATTACAATAGCACGTTGTGGGGCTAAAACCTCTGCTTTTTCCTGTATTTTCTGTGGCCAAGTAATTTTATTTCTGTACCTTGCACTCACACAATTCAGAGTAGTTTTCATCTGGGTTCTCCCAGTGCTGTATTTCAAAAGCAAGGAGGAATAAGAAGAAAGAGTTTCAGTCTGAACCCACAGATTTTAAATACATGTGCATTACATACACGTACACTGGCTTTTACATTCACTAGCCTGCTGCCCTCTATTATCAATATTAATGGCAGCTTTGCTTTTCATTTCAACAGAAATAAAGTCAGGCTCTGGGACTGGGCGATATCCCCTGGGTAAAACAAGACTTCTGTGTTCTAGTGACAACTGAAGTAGCACTTCTTTTATTGTCCTTATTTCTGTTAGATATTCGCCTGCCATGTCATTATGCTTTTCAGTAACACACAAATACTGTCATTGCCTTTCTGCAAAGGGACTAACTGTGAATGCCTTCATGACTCCTTTCTTACATAGGTTGTGCTTATATAGACTCCTTTCATCCTCAGTCGTGCAGTTTCCCAGCGCCACTCAAGATTACAGCCTACAAATCTCATGCCTCCAGCACAGAATTTTTTCCATCAAATAGTCCTGCCAGTTTCATGAAGCAAAGCACTATTCAGCTAGAGTGAAAAATGCTGAATTAATATTGCATATTATCTTCGATATTGTGATCAATTACAGCTGACATAAATATTTTTATACATTTCAAATACATTTCATTTTTGCTGCAGATACTAAAAGCTTTCTTTTTATTTTTCAAGAACAAAGTAATACCAGTGCGCTGACAACTTGTATGTACAAAATGATTACATGGTGAAGAATGCCATTTATTTTTCGATGCTTTATGTAAATAATCCAATTATGTAATTAGACAAAAATTAGACAAAGCCTACTTAACTAAGGTTAAAATACATGCAATCAAATGGTGCACTTAGTTGGAATTTTAGTATGTCACCTCTCTTATGAGCATAATTAGTTTGCCAAATGAATCTATATGTAAATAAGTAGGGTTCTTGTATTTGAGGATAAACAAAAATCAGAGATGAGTCATCGTAACCTTAATAGCCAAAATTGGTTGTTTATAGCCAGTAGGTTCATAAAGAGGGTTGAAGAGTCTATTTCCAGGCAAGAATCTGATGAGATACTCAATTTTTCGCTACCCTACACCCTCATGTGCCATGTTTAGAATGACACATTGAAGATACTTATGAATCTGCCTCGATATAATCTGAAAGTCATCCTCGTTTTTCTACCACTACACATTTACACTAGTAAATTCTGATGTTCACCAGGAAACCTAACTCAAAAAAATTTATTTGGCACATGTTTATACATAAATTGTTTTATTTTCTTTGGGACTTACAGGGGCCAGTCAGAAAAGTGAAGGACTCTCTCAGCTTGCATTACCGAAGACACAAATTGTGTCAAACCCCTTAGGTATTTACTGTCTTGCAATCTACATTGAGGAGACATCTCACAAGGATTCAGAACCCTGCAAGGCTGGTGGTTCTAGTTTTGGTTTGGTTTGAGTCTTTTCCTTAATTTTTATGGCTGCTTTTTGTGTTTTCACTATAAAGGAAAATTAAACTGAATGGTATACTGGCCGTATTACAGTAATAATCCACTTCATATCAGTATCTTGCTGGTTTATCTGTCACTGACAATGGAAAGCACCCACAGCACCCAC
>WTXV02009775.1:0-12873 GCA_009823435.2 Nymphicus hollandicus
GGATGGAGCATTCACAACTTCCTTGGGCATCCCATTCCAGTGCCTCACCACCCTCACAGTAAAGAACTTCCTCCTTAGATCCAATCTAAACTTCCTCTGTTTAAGTTTGAACCCCTTGTCCTATCACTACAGTCCCTAATGAAGAGTCCCTCCCCAACATCCTTATAGGCCCCCTTCAGATATTGGAAGGCTGCTATGAGGTCTCCAGAATTTCCTCTTTCATTCCTCTGAGCCACTGCAGAAATAGAAAATTTGGAAAGATGAATTGCACCCTGTATCTGCTGGAAGACCTTGGTGCAGAAGATGCATCATGAAACCTCCCAGGGCCTAACATACACAATTTCCAATAAGAATACTTATGTGAGCTACCTTGCTGCCTTCTCTCAAGCCCTCATTCCTCTCCCTGCTGGAATTTAGATAACTAACTCTTCTAAACTGTCCAAATATATCCAACAAAAATGATCTGTAGCAAAAAACCCCAATACAAAGTCCTCTCAAATTAGTGGAAAGTAGGTGTTGTTTTCTCACAGGTATGTTATAATGTTTCATAAACATGACTAGCCTCATTTGAATACAGCCAGAAAATAAAGATCAGGTTTATGATGGCCTGCAGGCTCTCAGAATAAAAAAATGTGGCTGAAACAGAAATTAAGTCCTAATCCTGTTCCAGTAGAAAGCAGGGGTATGGTGCAAGAAAATACTATAGATACAAAGTCATACCCTTAGATGTTACTGTTTCTGGTCTTCTAAGCACACACTGATTTAGAGCCATTGCAAAGAAGCTCAGCAGTGTCTTTCTTCCTCAAGAATGAGGGGCTAGACAGGGCAAAATCTCTTGACCAGAGTCAAGTTTGCTGTTGCTGCTGCAGCAGGGTGCAATTTCCAGGACAGCTATTGCTGCTACAGGGGGTGATCATGTTCTCATGCACTCTGTAGCCACCAATATACCCTGACCTCTCTCTCAGACTTTCACGTAGCTTGAGGGCAATGGTTTCCATTGACTGTAATGTGCTGCTGGTATCTGCTGATGAAACTAATCTTGATCCTGCTGGCCCCTATGTAATGTCTGGGATGGACTCCAGAACATGGCTCCGCGATATGTTTACCTCTTGTCCACCATGTAGCAATGGATCAGTTGTAATAACTAATAGGAGCATTTTGGAAATGTAAGTATTCAGTGAGATGTATTGCTAATTAAACGTGCCATTGGATATATGCATTAGGTAAGTGCTAACAAAATCTGTGAAATATTATTCTTATATAATTTTACAATGTTACTATAAATTTATGAAAGGCAGATTATTGTTATATTAGAAATTGCAATACCTATAAAAGATGGAGAGACTGAACAAGATTTGGGGTTATCTCTCCAGTGGCGCTATGAATTAACTGTGGGAATACAAGAGGCAATTCATCAAAACACAAACCACACAGTCAAGCAAGAGTATATATGCTTTTAAAGCTTAAGCCAGAGCCCATCAGAATTCAACAGCAGACTTCCTATTGACTTCAGGAAGCTCTCGATGCAGACCTGGAGGAAAATTCATGGCTTAACTGGAAGGCTGGGTATAAAGTGGCATAAAGTTCTAAGTTGGAATAATGCACGTTCATCCCTTATGAATAAAATACTTTCCTGCGCAACTTATACATTTTACTATGTTACATTTCTGCTCAGCGCTTTCATCTTTCCTAACCTAAACTGTAAAAGAAAGATCTTTCTTTTACAATTGTGAAATATTGTCCATAGTAAATACTGGCCATATGAATTTTGAAGTAGAGGACTCCTCTTCCTCCTTGCAGCATATTTGCCTCATCACCCATGGTTTTCTTTTGTATAACTGTGCCATTCTCATGTATAAAAATACACTTCTTTCCCCAAAGTGAGCATTATTGTGGAAGAAGGGCCTAAACATTCAAGAATTGTGGCATTTCCCATTAGAGGAAGAAAAAAAACCCCAGTTTCTGTTTCAGTTCTGTCATCTGCACAATTTTTTGCATGTTCTTTTATGTCATTCTATCATGTCTCCATACACATTTGTGAAAACCTTGATGACCCCTCCCTGCTTCATCAGCAAGAAGAGATCATCTGGAGATGCAGGAGTGGCCAAGAATTTTCCCTACGTCAGGAGCCAAAATAGGGGAGTGGTGGGGAAGTCTTCAGCCTGTCCCAGAGAAGATAAATCAGAAGTGCTATCTGGTTGTCAGCCATGGTAATTCCTTCAAGAAATTGAGCACTGCATTTTTTATTAGCAAAAGCCAGACTCTTGGCTCTAGACCTTAGACATAACTTGACTTTAAATCTTGACTGATGCTTTGTGTTCTGCACTGCTCATTTATATGGAACTTGCACAGTTGTAGACCACATCTGCTGGTAAAACAAAATGTATTAATTCTTGCTGCAGTATGTGACACAAAGCTTTGTGAAGTGCTTTTTACTGAAAGCCTGGAGAGCTGCAATCCTGTCATGTATAGAACAAACACTGCAGATACAGCGGTAGCATCGGCTCACCTGCCCTTCCTTAGCCCAAGAGATCCCAGTGCCATTTATGTGGTCAGTCTTTTCTCCCTCTGCTGATTCCACCTCCTGCATTAATGGTCCTCAGTAATAGAGGCTCTGAGATACGGCTGCTTGTCCAGTACAGAGAATATTACTCGAATCATTTCATATCCCCCACTAAAAATGACCCATAAAAGCAGAAACTAATGATGACTTCAAATTAACCCCCTGTATGAGGGAGCACAGCCTTTCCCCAGGGTTCAGAGTCACTCAGCCTTTAAAACTTTCCAGGAAAAGCCTTTTTATTTAAGTTTTGCCAGACTGCACAAACAAAGACAATCTCAGGCAAACAATAGGAAATATCAGAAGAGAATTGTTCTGAGATATAGCAGGAAACCAATTGAAAGCACTGTGAACATGTATGCACATGTATAAAGAAACTGTCTGAGTACTTGAAGGAAGAGTTTGCTGCACAAACATTTCTCTTGTTATTCAGTCTAAAGAAACTTGACAAAACGTATCCAGAAAAAGGTTTTGTCTAGTAAGAATCACAAAGAGGGTGATATATTGTAGGATTAAAAATTTATCTATCAAGCTATGAGTACAAAACTGCAGAGCCTTGCAGCAGCAGGAACATGGATAACAAAGCACTATATACAGTACATCAACATGGGAGATGGATGCCCCATCACTGGCAGTGTTCAAGGCCAGGTTGGACGGGGCTTGGAGCAACCTGCTCTAGTGGAAGGTGTCCCTGCCTGTGGCAGGGGGTTGGGACTGCATGAGCTTTAAGGTCCCTTCCAACCCAAACCATTTCTGATTCTATGATATAGTACCATGGCCAAGCTTAACTAAGGGGAGAAGCTAAACCAGATAACTACCTAATCCCAGCTTTGGGGTAAGCTCATTTATCAATAGGACAACCTACATTTCACTTTATTCGCAAATCCTCTAGGCCCTAAACCCCACTTTTTAAATGGATTGAAGTGATTTAAGTTTACAGGAACTATTTAAACTTCATTATTAGAGATTTCCTTCATAGAGATAAATGGGGTTTTATACACTCAGTATTTATAGAAATTATGCCTAAACTCTTGATATTTAAATAAATGCCGTGGACAGTCCCATGTTGTGAATGCTGCTGGGATGTTATCCTGGAAGGCCTGATGAGGGGTCTTTCCACCTGGTTCAAGATGGCAAAAAGGTGCTTCTTATCTTGTCTCCCTGAAGCCGACTCTTTAGTTCTTTATTTCTTTGACCACCCAGGGTAATTCAGATTTGCCATTGAGACCAGCAGAGGCAGAACATTCCAGGCCAGGAAGCCAACACGTTACATTTAAGACAGACCAATGATGCACTGGCTCTTAATAGTGGTAGAATTCTGGTGGCATAAGAATTTTTATTTAGCTTTGACAGCTTCCCTTACAAAGACTAAGCAGGTATAACGGCTGGATTTTCTCTAGGAGGGATACTACCTTATAGAAGGCTTGTATTCATGATGCTAAACTAAGCCCTCATCTCAGTGCTGGGGAGCAATGCATAGTGAGGCATCCTAGAAGAGGCAGTGCTACTTTCTTCAGTTCTGCCCATCAAGTGGTCCCATCAAGCTCTGTATGAGAGACTGTTGCAGCTCACGTCAGAGTGTAATTTATTTACCAATGACCAGAGAGGCAAGGTGAAAACTCAGTCCATTTCTCATGCTGTCCCTTCCAAGATCCTGGAATGTTAGAACAACTGAGTTTGCAATGCTGATTTGCCTCAGAGTTTTAAGGAATTATCCCTTCTGTTCAGCTGGATGTCAACAATAATCTGGTTAAGACTCGCCACTGGAAGACACTTTTCCTAAATAGACAGCTACAATATCAACCCTCAGAAAAGGAACATCCACGGATTTGACATGAAACCACTGGTGCTGTGTTGGAAGTTTAGGCACTGTGAGAATGGACCGGTTTGTTACCTTTGATATGTCTATCCTCAGAAGAATGGGATACCTTCAATTTCTTCCATCTACCAAAATTAGTCTGAAAACTAAACCACCCATTAAAGGGAAAGTAAAATTTATTTGATTAAGTTGAAAAACTTAAGAAATGTGTAACTCTATTTTAAATGGATACATAGATATGAATGAAATTATGATGGGTAGTTGAAGATGTCCCTGCTTATTGCAGAGGGGTTGGACTAGATGGACTTTAAAGATCCCTTCCAACCCAAACCATTCTGTGATTCTACAATTTTATTCAAACTTTAACACTTCACCCAGAAACCTGCTGACAATTTCTTTCTTAGCATATAAAGATGTTTAAGGAATGTTGATGCCCCTTAGAAATCTTCCTGCACACAGAAGGATTCTTAATCCAGCACATTGAACCACCAGACATTCCCTGAAAGTAACTGGAAGTGATTTAAAACCAAAGAAGATTATGTTCTTTACATACTTCTGGAATCTGTCGTTGCAGAAGGTGGAGGAGGATGGTAGCATGGGCAAGTTCAAAAATGTTGAGGCAAATTTGTGGCCAGCAGATCCAAGAACAAAAGTAGGAACTAGGAAGGAATGCTAACCACCAATGGTCACAGTTGTTACGGGCACTGTGAGGGAAAAGAACTGCAGTAGGTAACCAGGCTCACATGCTATCCCTCAGTGGCATCTTCTGTTGCCACTGAGGGACAGAGTACCAGGTTAGACAGACTCGTCATCTGGGTATTTCCCCTGTCATTACAAGTAGCTGGACATTATCTAATGATGAAAGCAAGGCCTACGAATGCACTTGATCTTTACCTTGATTGTAAAGAGTTTATTTACACACTGAAGATTAATTCACCCCTGAAACCAGGAATTCTGAATTTAAACTTTAACGTATGACACACGCATGCGTGTTGAAGACTGTATTTTATACAAACATAGAGAGAGCAACAACAAAAGCATCTCCTTGCTCTCCTTCCTCCTGAAAAACACTGCCCCAGGTTCCAGGTGAGCTTACCAAGTGAGTGGGAATACATCTCATTACTTCTTACTGCACTGCTAGATTGAACAAAATAACAAACAATTTAGCCCCCAGTCATCTTTAAGCTGGCAAGTGTGAATCCAGATAAATTCTGGTAGAAGAGAAGAACTTGAGCTGATAAAGAGAGAGAAAATTTCAGACAGTATCCTTCAGGAGAAACAGGAATTTAAACTCAGTGCAGAAGTCTGCTGCTGGGAGTTTCATTTTAATCAGTCATTCTCTTCTTGTTTTTATTTGCAGAGCAGTTCTGAACAAATTGAAAAGTGTTTTTTCCCCCCTTCAGTGCAGGCTGAGTTCCTACCACTTCCATTGTAAAGGAGAATTCAATTTTGCAGTGATAACTTCAAGAATATACAGATAAGGCACTTGTGGGAAGGGGAAGAGGGAATAGAATGACTACCAGGCATGAATAGAAAGTACTTAGAAAATACAGGAAAAGGAGTAATTGTCAGCTGCATTTTACATACCAAAACCAGACATTTTTCTCCAATCTACAATCTTCAGGCAGAGAGAAAGTAGTGAGCTTTGCTGATGCTAATTTCATCTCTTCATTGTTTTGGAAGGATGCATTCACATTTTCTATGCGGATAAGCAGGGCTAGACAGCTTATGGAGAGAGATAACATAAGCGCTGAGCTCTGTTGAACCTTGACAGCTTTCTGGTTTTAATCTCAATTTATTGTCCAAACCCTATCTCTCTAATGGCCAGGCTAAATCCAGATTTAGATAAAAAATGTATGGGCTCAATTGAAACTCCATTTGAGGCTGGATGCTGTGTTCAGGGGTGGAAGCAACACCAGCCTTAGCAGGGAGATGGGGAAGTTTTAAACTGCAGCCATCGTTGCTGTGAGTGTGCAACATGAGATAGCTGTGACTGAGTATGGATAGCTTAAGACACAGAATAAACATGGACAAAAGGACAGCCATGCTGGGTCAGCTAGCTTAGCATCCTGTCATTAGAAGGGACCAGCAGCAGATGCCTGGGGAGGAGGATACAGACAGAGAGACTATACAGAAATACAATGCCAATTGTATTGACGTTAGCTCCCTGCTCCTCAAAAACTTTCAGCTTAGGGACAGCCTGAGGCTGACCCTTTATCTGAGTTCATTAGCCCCCAGTTGTTATTCCAGGAGTTCATGCAGTCATCTTCTCTTGCAGTTTCAGCAGCCACAACCCTATCTTTGTATAGCCAAACATTTCCTTGTCTTATCTGCTGTGAACCTGTTACCAGCTACCTTGACTTGAAGACCCTCGTTTCTGATAGGGTAGAGAGAGGTATGGGTAGAGATAGTGGGAAATAACTTCCTATGAGACCTTTGTGCATCCCATAGAACTTTATACACACTTGTATAACCCTCTCTCAGGTGCCATTGTTTTTTGCTGCACCCTATCTAGTCTGTCCTCATGTGAAATCTGCATCCCATGATTGATTACCTTTGTTACTTCGTCTTTCCTGCTGGTATTATGCCTTTGAAACAGAGACCAGAACTGCACACAGAATTTAAGATGCAGGCACACCAGCACTTTACATAGTGATATAATGATATTTTCTATTTTATTCTCTTTCTTAACAATTATTAATATTCATTTTGCATATTTTTACCAGAGCTATACACTGAGTTCAATAAACTATATATTATAACCCAAAGATCTCATTTCTGAGTAACAGCAGTTAGCTCTGAGGCCAATCATTTTATATGTGAAAGTTGGATTGTTTTTTTCCCTGTGTATGTCGGTTTACATTTATCTGTCCTGAATTTCATCTGCCACTTAATCACCAAGTCTCTAACAGTCCTTCTGCAATTCTCCACAGTTGGTTCTCACTTTTAACTCAGCACTTAACTTAGGCTTCCCACTCCCAGGGCATGTCTATGCTTGTTCTTACAACCTCGGAATAAAACACCCACAAATTCTGATCAAGTTGAGATGAATAATGGAGCTTTGTGTTACAGGTTTCCCTCTAGATTTGATATACTTACATTCATGCCTGCAAACCTTTGAACCTCTGGAAAGTTACGCAAGCAGTATTGTTCATGGGGAAAAGAAGAAAGAAAGAAAGGGGGAGTTGGTGAGACACAGCAGATTTGATTATTAGGAGTGCAAACATTATTCTGTACAGAGGATAACCTAGACAGTGGATTTCATTATAGCCTCCTGTATTAGCTATATTCATGCCATGAGACTTGACATCATCGTACAGGCTTTCCATATTAATGGTCTAAATCAGTTAATTATTATCATTTCTGTTGTGGCAGAGCTAAGGATGTGCTAGGATGCAAGATCCAGCCTTGAAGGATTACAACCCAATACCCTGATTTAAGAAAGGAGTTAAGGGCATGTGTAGTTCTAGTCACCTGATTAAGTTCTTCCTTAAATATCTGTTTTCCAGAGTCATGGCTATGACTGTTTTAAGGTGGGATCTGAAATCCATAAATCGCATTTAAACAGATGGGAAAGGAAAAATGTTTTAATAGCCTCTTGCCATCACAATCACCAGGCCTGTCACACTCAGTGCTCAGTGACATTAGAATAACTCCAAACTGTACCTTGAGATGCTCCTTAATTAAGCCACAAGAAAACAAACAAACAAGCAAACAAAAAGAGGGCTGACAAACACCATTCATGGTTTGAGAAATGCAGTCAAATTGTATGTAACGCTTTACTGCTTTGAAGGTAGGCATTTGTCTTCCAAAGTTGGAAACGTGTTATTCTGTAAATCTTCTTATTAATTATATTTCATTTTGAATGCAAAGCCAGGCCAGCATCAATTTATTTCACTTGACTGCATCAGCCCTGTAATGTTATTCTTCAGTTTTACTTTCAATCTGGCTCGGACTGATAACATTTTCTGATCGATGAAAAGGCAGAGGTTGTTACCAAAAGTAATGGCATGTTATAAAGCTGCTCTAGTCCAACAATTAAGGGCATTTTATTATGTCATAAAGCCAGCGCTATTTTTTTCACTGCAGCCGCACAACATTAATTTGGATGCTAATTTACACATGATATATTATTGATGGGGCAAAAATGCATTTGTTTCTATCAAGCTCAAAACCCATGTATATTTTAATATATTAATAATCAGAGTCCTCAGGAGGCTGTAATATGATCTATCTTAATTGAGACAAAATGCTATTGATTAGATTCAGCTTTTGGGGTGGTCCTTCCTGAGCTGAGTGGTAAGGAAAAGCATTAGCATGAACAGAAGGTAGAAGCAACCTTCTGTTCTATACAGTATTAGAATAGGTGAGTCCTTACCAGCACTCCATTGAACAGCATGACTAAGAGCTTATTCTCACCGCTACTATCAAGCCGAGGAAATGTATGAAGGGGAGAGGTTAAATTATCACTGGCAGGAGTCTGTTACTGGTTTTAGGTGTACATTTCACTTGCTTTACATTAAAGACTTACAAGTGAACAAACACATCTGGCATTGGGAGCAGAAAGAAAATCTTTGTGTCCTGTAAGAGCTCCCTGCTCAGTTTTAGCCTTGCCCTAAGAAAAATGCTTCTTGCACAGGGGAGCTTTGAAAGGTATAAAGTTGTGCTGTGTCTGAGAATCGGAGCTTTTCTGGAGCCTCCAGTGACACTTTAGTTAAACTGTAGACAGATCATAGCTGTGCAGATTTCCTTTGAATTTGATTCAGAGTCCAGTGGGAAGCCTGAAAGAGTGCAGAGGGTTTGAGAGAGTAGTACATCCTTACTGAAGTCTTCTGAGTGGTGAAAACTATGACTAAGTGCATACATCAAGGATTCCTTGGAAAATGTAGGAACTGAAATGTATAGTTAGGTCTTTAAGACATCTGAGCACCTCTTCATGGTTGCCATTAATGATAGTTACCTAGCTGTTTTGGTTAGATATGAGCTGGTAGCGCTAAAATCCAGCTTCATAACAGTGTTAAAAGCCAATAAGAATTCTGGAAAAAAAAAAATGTTCATGCTTCATATCTTTATTCATCACAGAACTTTTGAAATTTAAGTAGACTTTCTCCTTCTCTAGTGAGGGGATAAGTAAAAGTCCTGCTGCAGAGTGCCTGCTTCTGAATTAGCTCCCCAAAGGTAATTTTTAGCTGCTGAATGAGATGGAGGACTAGCCTGATTCACTGGGACATTTTCTCTGTTTTAAAAGCTAGAATGATCTTTAGCTCATTAGGGAGTTATTTGCATCTGTCAAAGATTCATCCCGTGGTAAAGACAAAGAACTCGTAGCCTGGGAGACATTTTTTCTATTCTAAATTATTCTATAGACCTCCGCCGTGGTCTTTGTCAGGTCACAAATTAGGCCTCATTTCCCCATCTCTCATCCTTTTCAAATGGTGATAATAATACTGACTTACCTCAAAAACTGCAGTAGGTCTTCATAACCCAGAATCTGTAAAGTGCCAATAGCCCAAAAGTGAAAATATCCCTAGAGAAATGCAGGCTGTGATTGAGCACCCTTGAAATTAAAACAGATGGGACAAAAGAAAAGACTAATAACCGAAAAAACACTGTCCTGGCCACATGGGTATGGCCAAAATAATCAGTAAGGAATGTCTTTTAAAGTCAAAAGTCATAAATAAATAAATTCATAAATAAAGACATTGCTTTTATCTCTGAAAACAAATTATCATGGTGATATGCAGTGATAATGTTGCTGAGTTTTGCATCATTTATACGACTGGATGGCAAGCTATTTGTTAATAACCACCTGCTGTTGTGGAATCCCCTGACAGAGGGCCATATGTGCCGCAAAATCTCGGGCACTCAAGTGAATGATTGGAGATGTGCAGTTCAAAATTCCCTTGTGAGCCATGCATTTCTTCGTGTGGGGTTTTTTATTTTCCTCATTCTCCCATTTCACCTAAGCTTGCTTTGAAATCACTTAATGTTCTTAAAATATCCTTAGGTATAAAGGGAGAGAAACCATCTATGCCATCATGGTCAGAGTACCAACCTTCTGCATTGAATGGAAGAAAGTTCAAAAAGCAATAATCAAGGTATCAGAGATACAGGAGTACGATCGGGTTATTTGAAATTGGAAGTTAATCCAAAAATGGTTAAGAAGAGACTTCCCTAAAGAGGTTTTGACCTTGCAGCTTTTACTCCTGTGCAGGCATGCAGATGGAAAAAGGACACAGACTTGAAGAACTGCTTTGAAGAAACCCTTCATACAGAGGGAGCTGGGAGGCATAAAACGAAGTTGCTTCCACAGCCCATGTTTGAAAAGGAGACCCACAGCAACAGTAGGAAAGTGAAGTCTGTGATCAGTGTGGTTTAGGGCTCCAGTGCACAGGGAATAGACTTGTGTTTGAAGGGACCTTGTAGACAGCTGCTCAGCCACTGTCTCTGACGCTGGCTCTGTTAATGTACAGTGAATGTGACACTTCACACATAGTGTTCACATGTGGATTCACTGTACAGTGATGCTCCTCAGCCTGTGCAGTAAGACCAAGCTCTATGTCATGGCCACACTGAGATCATCTTCTGCTTTTAGTGTGGAATGAGACAGGGTCCTTGTTTTCTTCAGAGGAAGCCATAACTTCTCATTACTAGAATCATAGAATCAGCTAGGTTGGAAAAGACCCTTAAGATCATCAAATCCAACCTTTGCCCTAGGATGCCAAGTCCACCACTAAACCGTGTCACTAAGGGCCTCATCCACATGCAAAGCTGCACGATGCTGTTGTTGCCATCACTGCCTGTTAGATCCTTCTTCTTCCAGAAACCGTAAATCCGGGTCTGGGTATCCCAAAGTTTCATTACTTCATGCAATGTAACATCTGCCTTGCACAATGGGAATAATAGAAGACGCTAACCAGGGAAGAAGAACACAGTAGAGGAAGGATCCAGAGCTGTGCATGATACTGTGGTAAAGGCAAAAGCTGTAGTCAGGCCTACAACAGATGGCTCTTCATTTTGGTGCTTTTTAATCCTTCCTAGGTTCAGCTGTTACTAGAGAGCTCCAGCATAGAGTGGTGTAAGCCATCCTTTCAGTACCGTGGCAACTATCACACCCTGTCATCCAGTCTGATGACTTCTGGCTATTAGGTGTGAAATAGCCATTGGGAGGGTCTGACTACTGCCTTGGATTGAATTTATTCATTTGTGTCTGTGCTGTCCATGATCCCAATATTTTTTTCTTCATTTTAACCTGTCATCCTTACCCCTGCTTTTATGTTAACCTTACCATTTTTTTTTCCTAAAAATCACTTATTCTTTCTAAATCTCATTTAGGCCATGATTGTATTTCTTCCCTAGAGTATTAGATGAAGGGGGACATTAATTTATCCATCTGAATATTAGATAGCTCTAGTCCACACTGAGACTCAGTTTGACTGAACTGCCAACAAACTAAAGGCTGTGACCTTCATCTGCCTGAGGCATAACCCAAGAATAATTGATTTTAAAGTGGCCTCCTTGCAAATGTGAAATTAAACAGCACGACCTCTTTTGAGGTAAGCTTGCTCTTTGAAGGATGATGATGTCTCCATTTGATCATCTCTTTAATCCTTGTCTGAAATTTGTCATGAGGATTGCGTCACACCATAGGAAACACAGTGGACTCAGCAATGGAATGGTACCCAGGCGTTCAAAATGGGCCATAAGGAAGGAAGTACGCCTTTATACACGCCATCACTCCAACTTCACCTGCCACAACTGACAACATGTTGAGAGTTAGTTTTGAAAGTAATTAGTACTTCCCTCATGCGGGGCTTTGAAGACATCTGGAATTCTATTTTGTGGCTAATAAGGAGCCACAGGGGATATCTATAGCACTCTGATGAAATAGCACTTTGAGGAAATGTGAAAAGGATTTTAGATAATAACTCCATCTGAGAGCTCACAATCATTTGGAGACCTTTTATATATAGTGAAATATGATAAATTATTCCATTACCTGCTAATTAACACTTTGGTGAGAAGAAGTTTTGGTGTCCTTTTTGGTTACAATTTGAGAATAGAGCCTGATAAAACACCAGAAGAATGTATGTTGTGGAAATGGAAAAGAAGGGTTTTTGATGATAAGGATTTAGCCTCTAAATTTCTCACTGACTCTTTGTCAATAACTCTACAGCGTTTTTCAAAATGCCAGTGTTCAGCTCTTGTTTGATGTCAACAACCTAGTAAGATTATACAAAATATAGCAAAGAACAGGAAATTCAAATGGACACACAAAGTGTTCCTGCCCTTCCCATGCATTTCCTTAGTATACCAGCATACAGTACTGGGCAATTTTGGTTTTAGTAGCAAAATTTTACATTTAGATGCTGATTTGGAGTAAATAAGAGAATATTCGTTTGGAACAGACCTACATGGTCATAGAATCATAGAATAGAATCATAGAATAGTTAGGGTTGGAAAGGACCTTAAGATCATCTAGTTCCAACCCCCC
>WTXV02009777.1:0-25518 GCA_009823435.2 Nymphicus hollandicus
GCTACTTACAGGAAAGAAGATAATGCTGTAAGCCAGGCCTTTGCATACAATAAGTTTAATTAACACATTCTGTTTCTTTCCCTAAGAGCATTTCTTTTACAAGAATGAATTATTTTTCTTAGTGTTTGTGTCATGTTTCACTAATGTTATCTTATTAAGCTACACAAACTTATAGAGGCCTTTATTTCAGTACTTCTGAACCTTTTGCATCAAGCTAAAGTCCATATTTTTTTTAAACAAGAGATCACAAGTTTCCTACAGCCCTTACACATGCTATATGCAGCTAGCTTTGAAGTCAGATGTCTCTTATCTCTTCAGCACCCCCAGCGCCTAACATATACCACAAGGCTGCAAAGCTGCTCCTCACAAACTTGACAAACAACTCCTGGAAATGCACGCCGTACTCTTATTTCTTACTGAGCTCACAGCACAGGAAGCCAGACGTCCTGTATGCTGGCTGCTCCAAAAAACCCGGAAAGATGCAAGCAATAGGGCTCATCCTGGGCACCCTGGCAGATGTTGCAATGAATCAGCAGTGTGTAAAAAACAAACATAACACTCTTCAAAAGAGGCTTATGGTTTTTGAGATTCCAGATGCGCAAGTCCCAAACAGCATTCCTTCAGCTCAGGTCACAACCAGTTTAAGAAGCAGCAAAGCTCCCTATTTATAACAACAAAAGTGTAAACCAGACCCAAACCGGTGAGAAGACAGAGCTGGGGTTGCCAGCATTTTGAAGTCCTACCTCAACGGAGAAATAAACGGCAGGCATAGCACGAGGATCACTCCTACTTCACCGTACAGGAAGGCGGCAACGGCCGTCCACTGGAAAGTCATGGTCCCGAGGCCTGCGGAGGAAGAGGCGGCTCAGGCGGGCTCTGACACCCCGCCGCAAGCAGCTCCCCCGCGCCCTGGCTGCCTCCCGTTGGGCCACGGAGCTTCAATGGGAAACATCTGAAAGTAACTTAACCGCAGGCTCGGGGGTGTGTGGGGCTGTGTGTGTGTGTCTGCGTCTGTACCGACTTCCCGTCCAGAAGCAGCCCCAGGGGCAGAGCTCCTCCGCTAGGCAGGGAGCTGGGATCCTCACCGCTACCACCACCGCCGCCGCCGCAGCGCCCAGCGCAGCCCCTCACGAAGACGCTGCAGTTCCGCCTGTGCCGCAGGCCGACGGCTCCTTCCCGCCGCGCCCGTTCCCCCCTGCACAGCCGCGGAGGCGAGGCCTGGCCCGCCCCATCCCGTCCCGTCCCCCCCTTCCCGGCCTTCGGAACCTCCTCAGCGCCGGCGCCCCGTTGTGCCTGATGACGACGAGTCGCTGTCTAAAGGGCGGGGAGCGGGGCCTCGCCCAGCCGAGCGGGCCGGGGCTAACAGAGAGCGGATCTGTTCCTTCCCGCCGGCGCTGTAAGGCCGCAGCAGTGCTAGGAGGATGCAGGCCGCACTGGGGCTAAGAGACACGGCGGCCGGAGGGGCAGGGCTGGGCGGGCCGAGGGCCATGGCCCGGGGCGGGGCGGAGGGGGCTGCATCCCAGCTGAGGAAGGTGCAGGTAGGCTCCCCACCGCCCACCCTAGAGGCAGTCCTCGGCTGGCTGCCCCCCTGGCTGCACTCTCTTTGGTAGGGCCCGAGGAAAGACATGGACTAATGACCGAGCCTGACTGAGTTTATTAAGGACCACGCCTCTGTTGGAAAATGCAGGGACCTCCACGTTGAGAAAAGTTAAATACCTTTTTCACATTGAGGGAATGGTTGTAAGCGTTTTGCTCTGGGGTCTTGCTGCAATCATCCCACTGCTCCATGACTCGAGCTTATTCGATCAGGGACTTCAGCTCAGCTCGTTAGTTTCTGAAGTTCAGCTAAAGTACTGTGTCTGTCTGCCCATGCCCCCCTCTATGCATTACAATACTATACTGTATTAAGATCCCATAAATATGGTTTCTCCAGGAATAAGTCCAGTACTCATAAAGTCACCATAAATAACAACCAAATAACAGTCTCCAACGCTGTCAAACAGGCATGTTTGGACCTCATGAATAAACCAGTATTAATTCAGAAAATCCTGTTCTATCCCACTGTCCTGTGTGGTGCTTTTTACCAGCACAGTGAGGCTTCAAGCACATTATTTCCATAGCTTGTTACCTATTTTCCCATTTCTTGACCATCTCTTTTGCTAGCCTTGTAACTCCTGTTCTTTGCCCCTCTATAACCTTTCCCTAATCACTCTCCATTGTTGTTCCTAGTTCTGCTGTATCTGTACCTACATTCAGTATTTCTGATACCATTACTTGGGCAGTCTTGGCCTCACGTGGCGCTACCAAGGTACTGATACGGTTATTGGGCACTCTTGGCCCTGTGAGTTCCTAGTTCTGAAGGGACCTGCAAAACCACTCCACTTATCTGCGTAGTTCAGTAGTTCAGTTGTTGTCTAACTCGTCCTTAACCTCTGCTGAAATCCAGCCATGCCTCCCAGAGCTATCTGCAGCTTTTACCAGCTGCTCACACTGCTGCATGTCGCGTTTGGCAGTTCCATGTGTCATTCTTATTCAGTGTTCCGTGCCCCGATCAGTTAACGCAGGCCAGAGCCCACCCAGCAGCTTACTGACTGCCTGCAGTCCTAACAGATCCTGATGTGCTGCAGGTGGAATAGGTTACTTATGCAGCCTGGCATCACCAGCCCTATTGACACAACTACTTGCTTTTGGGAATGCTGTCCCGATTAATTTCCATCAAAATGAGACAGATTAAATGCTGTTAATAGTAGTTCTTCTTTGCTACTTTAATCCATTGGAGCTGACGTGGGGTAGGAAGTTCTTGCATAAGCAGTCTTGAGCCGAGCTGTTTGCAGCTGCTCACAATCTGAAATTGTTTATACTTAAAATTTCACAGGTCTGTGGCCTGGGGATGGAGCCAGTGTGTTAACATTTTCTTAGCTGCTGCCAAGCAATGTCTGGATGAAAGGTTATATCCCAAATAATTTTTTATGCATAACAAGTATTGAAGAGCGACAGTGATACAGCCAGCTATTTCTATCCAATCTACACAGTGGAAACAGCTTGGGTCTTAAGAAGTATTTCTAACATGTTTTTATAAACATATTTAATCAGAAGTACAGACAAAACATAACCTCTTAGTATGTCCTGGTTATTACATTATAGCTATTGGCCTACAGCCATTATACTTTATTTAAGCTGTTAAAATGTTATTAAATACTTTCTGTCCTTTAATTCCAGAGCAGTTCCCATTTCTGAGCTGCTTTCCTCTTACTAGCACTGTAAGCTGCTCTCCCAGCAGCCTAGACTCATACTGGTAGGACCATATTTGCACATCCCTGCTGCCAGAGACTCTGCTTTTTCAATTCAAGGGCTTTGTAAAATCTCAGATTCACTCTACAGTGACTGTTGTGCACTTCCACTGCAGCTGGTGTGTGTTCCCCACCAACCTGGAATGAGATCGAAGGAACAGAGAGAAGTCTCCTGCAAACATCTGTGAGACCTCCCTTTTCCTGTTGAGTGCATTCTGCCACTCCTGGAAGGTATTCTAACTGAAGCTGTACAAGTCTGGGTTGTTGATCTAAGGCTGCTTATCCTATGGTGTGATAAATATGACATACAATATATATAATGGCTGGCTGCTTTGGGAAAAAAAAACTGATGAACCTTAAGACATTACAGCTATAAGAAAGAACTTTTTCTCCCACCAGTAAGGTCACAAGGTATTCAGAAGTAGAAATACAAAACGCCTGTGTCTTAGCAGTTGGTTAGAGGACAGAAATCCAACTAATCCTCTGCTGAAACAAAGGCAAAGTTCAAACTTGTTCCATTCTAGTTTGTCTTGTATGACAGCTTGTATGGCTTGTATAACATCATCACACACACTGCATTAACCCAAGACAGAGAAGAGGCCTAAGAAACAACTTACCAGTAGGGAATAGAGAAAATGGTACTGTATAGGCTGCGTGAGGGATTACTGCAGCAGGATAAAAGTTCTAAGAAGGTAGAGATATTACAAGAATATGGCATTGTTGTTGCAGGGTGGCTTAACACCCTGGACAAAGAGCTGGACCAGTTGCAGGAGGAAAAAGACCTAAAGTATGAAACAAAACTTTGTATCTTATGTTACTTGCAGAAAAACTTTTAAAAATTTGAAAATTAGAAAATAGACTCAAATTTGAAAATTAGAAAAAGACTAAGTACCACATGACACTGTAACTAATATATACAGGGGAAGGAATCCATCTACTGGCCTTAAACTGGGGATGCAGATTTTCCCATATGCAAATGGCTTATAATGAGAAAGATGACCATAGAATCATAGAATCATAGAATAGTTAGGGTTGGAAAGGACCTTAAAATCATCTAGTTCCAACCCCCCTGCCATAGTCTAAACCAATGCTGGGAGTTAAATAGCGAACTCCCATCTTTAGCCATTTATGTATATTAGAATAGTATGGCTGTTTAGAGTACAGCTATAAACTCCAATTTTGCCATTTATTCTACATCAATACAGTGGGTATGTTCAGATGTATACAAAATTCACAAGGGAAGAAGGCTTAAAATTAATTTCATTCTTAGAAAGGGATGATAAACTTCTGTGGACTTTTATGGTGCATAACTGGCCAGATAAAGCATTCTTTAATTATTAGCAATATTAACAGCAACCTAGATCTTGTACTTTAGGCATAAATCTCTATGATTGATCTCACACAGGCACAACAACTGCTGCCTTCAGAATCAAGTATTCAACTCCTAAATAGGTCAAGGTATTTCAAGTCCTCTAAAATTCAAATTTCCCACTAAAAAAAGAAAAAAAAAAAGCCAAAAAAAAAAAAAAGCCTTGCATTTGTGTTGATTATAATAAATAACTTTTTCTTCTCTGCTCCTTGTGGTTAATGGGACAAGTAATAGTTGCTTGCCAACTTAAGGAAATGCTAACGCAGGGCTTGGCAAGTACTTTCAATAATCCTTTCCTTCTACATTTCAGCTGTATGGTTTTACTTTTTAATTTTGATGCAGAAGGCTGGAGGCATTTTCAGAACTGAGGAGAACTGAGTATTGCACTGTAGTTGGATGAACTTGAGGCTGGAAATTGAGCAGTCCTAAATGCTATGTCATGCATTTGGGAAATAAGAACTTTTGCTGTAAAACAGGGAGCTCAGAAATTACATGATGAATATTAGTTGAGGAAAAGTGAGGCATCAGAAAGAGAAGTATTAACTGCAGAAGACATTGCTGGGGGTTCTTCCTGGACTACAACATATAATTGTGCTCATCCAATGTCAACAAAAAATTACAATCCAGAAGAGTGAAAAAAACAGTTGTCTGAAGGAATGGAGAACCTATTGCACCAAAAAAGGTTGCAGAGATTTTCTCAATTAGCCTACGATAGCAAAGCATGTCTGTAGTTTTCCCTTTGTTAACACATCAGGAAGGTGACCATATTGGAAGTTATGTAACTCCACTGTCTTAAATAGTGAACTAGACTTGATGACCCAGGTTGTGCCTTTCAAACTTATGCTCATATGCCTGAATCAGACACATTCACTATGAAAAATATCTTTTATGCAACTGAATTAAAAAACGGTAAGAATTTTGATATCTAAATGATTTGGGGAGTATCAACAAAAGCAAACTCCCCTCCCCCAGGCTGTCATAGTTTATAGGGTAATAAAAAATAAGTACAATTGTATAGAAAACGAAGTAATTTATTTAGAAAATTTAGAACTATTCACTAGTATATTCACATAAGTCTCAGAGGCAGAAAATGAAACAATTTCTGGTATGAATATGGTTCTGTGTAAACTTTGAAAGAAAACAAATTATTTGATTACAAATAATTGTACTGTACAGATTTGTGAAATTTCCCTTGCAGAACAAGTGCAGCTGGTATGTAATGTTGTTATCTTGTTCTAATTTTCACTATTTCCCTCCTATACGAAGATTCAAAGCCAAGTGGCTGTCATGCTTTGATAAGTAACATACCAGCAGGCAGAAAGGACTGCAAGAGCCCAACTGAGAAAATCTGTCAGCTTTTCTTTGACCTATAAAGTTCTGTTTTGCTAGATGACAGGGATTTAATCTTTTATATAACCATTATACAGTAAATAAACAAAACTGAATTTAGTTTGATTGAACTTTCAAGTCTTGTATTTTAGATTCAGCTAAATTTGTACATTGAGATAGTTTAAACTACCTCTTCATTTTACTCTTTCCTTCTTTCCATCATCGTTTATCTATTCCAGGTTTCTTCCACTATATGAAGTGTGGAATTTTTCTGAGTTGTAAGTAAGTGTAGAAAGTTTTAGTCTGCAAAAGCAACATTTAATTTAAAAGAGGATACTGTGCTAGGCTTCAAGGCCTCAAAGTCTTTTAAGCTTGAAACATCTATTCAAATTTAAAAGTACAGCTTAGTCAGTTGAGGCAAAAACTTCTGTAATTGCTCCCTTTATATTCTTTTGGTCTGAAATTCTTGGTATTATTTATAAGTAGTCCTTCTGATTTTAGGAGGTTTTATGTAAGAAAGGCCCTAGTTTTGCAAACACTGCTATATGCAATTGTTTGGTGAAAAAATAAATTAAAATTACTGGAGTCTTACAATAATCAGTCCTCTGTATAGTAGTGCATTGGAAAGAGAATTCCACATTTGTGCAGTCTGGGCTATTTTCTAGAGTGAAAAATGCTGACATAAAAATACTAAAAATATAAAGTACCACCTTGATCAGAATGTTATGCTGTGTTGAAAATACTCAATATAGGAATGTGACTAAAAAGTAGAAGCACAATAAAAAATTTAACAATGAATTGACAATTGCAAAAATACAAGGTCATATAGAATTAAAATGCTTTCAGTTATCACACACCATAATGGTCATTCAGATAATCTAGTACTGCTGAAGTACTTGATAAAACATTAAAAACCTTTTTTTCTTGCTTTGAAGTTATGCGTTCCATCATGTACATTAAGTGGTGGTGAAAACATGTAAAAGGAGTTCCAAGCTCAAGAGCAATGTCAACCCAGTCCTGGATGCACTTCAAAGGTGTCTCTTCATATCCTGCAAACATTGCTGGATTTGCTAAGAGTCCTCTAGCCACCATTACACCTTCAAATTGGAAATTAAAGCAGTAAGTTACATTATAGTTTAAATTTTACATTAACTTTTTCTGTATGTTTTTTATAGCACCCCCTTAGGACAACCACCCAAAACTTACAGGCAAGTAAAGGGAGAACAACAGGGATGGGTATTAGAGCTGTACTGGAGAAACACATTTAACAATCTAAACCTCAGAGTACCTATAACACCTGTCAACATATTCCACTTGATGATGTCACCAGAAGGATCTCTCCAGACTTGTGAAATGAAGCTCAAGGACACAGAAGCCTTGCTTCCCTACTTTTGAAACTGCAACTCGATTGTATTTTGGTTATATTTGCTACACACATACAGACTTCCCTTTTTAACATAATATTACAATGGAAAGACGCAAGAGTAGCAGTAGGCTAAGTTTAGTTATTTTTAGTGCAACTCTGCTGATTTTGCTGACCTAGAATCCTTTTTCCAGTAAGAGCTTGATGTCTCAATTATATAAACCTCAGGGTTCTTGATCTGCAGTAAATCCTTCTGAGCAACCAGTGTATTTGCAACTATAATCCCAAATTGTCAGATAAACCCATACAAGTTCTACTGTAATTTTTCTGTGATTGAGGGATTCTGTTTTCCTCCACTGTCAACATATAATCAATCACACTTAGACTTTTAAGAGAGGAAGATAAAAAATGAAAAAATTCTTTCACTATTGTACATGACAGAAAAAAACCCTGACACTTTATAGTTTTGTTGTTGAAGGTCAGCTGTGCTATGAAAATATTCTTTTCTGTTACATATTTCCTTCCTGCTTTGTATAAGGGGGGGGAAAGTCACTGTAGCAGCACAGCAGTTTGGTTCAACTGGTCTTTATTGCTGCTATTAAACATCAGTAGTGTCAAGAGAAACGTGCCACATGAACTTTTCCTTACGACACTAGCTACTCCTCTCTGTCCTGTTGTTCTATAGCTGAAAGACCAGTGTGTAG
The DNA here is from genome assembly GCA_009823435.2 of Nymphicus hollandicus. NCBI lineage: Eukaryota > Metazoa > Chordata > Aves > Psittaciformes > Cacatuidae > Nymphicus > Nymphicus hollandicus. The sequence continues at coordinate 8,056 of WTXV02009777.1, forward strand.
ATACAGATTCCCTCTTCAAAACATTTACTGAATTTCTGTATTATCTTGAAACTATAGATGGTTTCAGGAATCTACTGTGACTAAGTAACTGCAGGGCAATCCTGCAAAAAAGCCTCAAATTTTACTTACAAAACAGTGTTTAATCTTACCATCTGCTCCTGTCAAGTGATGAACTTTTTCAGCATCTCTTAAAGTTTTAATGTCTCCATTAGCCACAATAGGTATAGACATGCTTTGTTTAATTATTTTAATTGCATCATAATGTACAGGCTGATGTCTTTCTTCTACACTTCTCCCATGTACTGTAATCCATGAAACTCCAGTTGCTTCAGCTTTTTGACACAGATCAACTGTTCTTTTTAAGTCCTCGTGGATCCTACAATTCCACAGAATGAAAACATTAAATAGCAAGTTACCTGAACTGTATAAAAACCTGTCCTCCATAAGGAGGAGTTATCACAGATTTGTATAAATAACTACAAATAAAGAAAATATTAATGTTGGAAGATAATGAGGTTTGATTTGTTTTAATAAAGACATATGAGTTTAATGTATGGAAACTACTATTTCATTTACCATTTCCTAATTATATCTGTCGTGGTTTAAGCCTAGCTGGAATCTCTGAAATATGCATGATAAATTTTACAGAGATTGAGCAAGGGTGCCCAAAAGATTCTAAACCAAACAGCATTATTTTGCTTACTTTGTGGGAAAAAAAATCTAATTTATAGTAGTTCATCTTTCCCAAAAGACTACAAACTATGTTGAAACTTAACTGGCAAATATACAAAAGCCATACGGGATGTGTGAATATGGGATGAATAGCGGAAGTGGTACAAAGCAATGTAAAACAACAATTTACAGAAAGGAAGCAGGATGTGTTCCTTACAGCAGCTGTGGGAACTAGCTCCCAGTTTTGTTACCCTTCCCTTTATAGTCAGCAGCAAATATGGCTCTGGCCTCCAGGAGCTCACAAAGTAAATCCTTGTGATGATACACACTATGAGTTGCTTTTCTTTTATGGAACCATGAAGCTTTTAACTTGTACTTTCATATCAGCTGGATTGCAAGAAAACTCTAAGCATCCAGTATGTTAACTGGGTAAGTAGTCAAAGCCTGTGCTGGTACTACTATCTAAGTCTGGGATTATTTTTCCTAGATATTCTTTCATCTGTGATCAAAAAAATCTCAGCAGTCTTCACATGTAAGGAAAATATTATAATGTGTAATATTACATTAACAGAATTACATCTAGTGTACTTATTACATGAACATGTTTCTTCAAAAAATTAAAAGGATTATTCCATGTACCACAAACAGCACTTAGATTAGATCTACCTTATTTTAATAGATACTGAAAATCTCGGTTTATCGATCTGATTCCGTACATGTCTCACCATATCTTGAACAAGCTCTGGTTTATTTATTAAGCAAGCACCATAACCTTCTGCCATTGCCCACCTTTAAAAGAAAAAGAACATGTGTATTCCACATTTGAAAAAAGGCAGATCAATTTCAGTCAGATACATCAGTTTCATTCCTTACAACCTTCAGAATGTGTGGTTGAGTAGACTGAGATACTACTGACTGTAGACCAATGATTTGTTTGCAGTTTGGCACTAGCTTTTAGATCCTGGTTCAGTCTCCCTTTGAACAAGTTACTAATCTCTTCCAGTTCAATTTTCTGTACACAAAATGAACTCACAAGGAAGATAAATTAACATTTAATCAACAGTGGTTTACAATGTACATAAAATAAAAAATTGATGTTTCCCCCTCCATCAGATCATGGATTTCTTCTCAACAGAAAATTACTTTGGATTGAAAAGGAAGATTTTTGAAATGCAGGGAAGGATCTGAGTTCAGTAATATTCTGCTCTCCCTCAGCTGCAAAACACTTCATTTTGATTGGCGTGAAATAACCTTTACTTCTACTTAACAGCAACAGGTTTTTTCTTCAATATTTTTTCTTATAAAGCAGATTAAGTGCACAAAGTTGTGTTGTTTTGAAAACAGCATGCACAAGAAACAAAGGATTCAAATGTAAGCATATATTTTTGTCCTAAAAGAAACTTACAGTTTGGCATACTTAATTGCAGTTAGCTTAGAAAAAAAAATACATCTCCATTCTGAAGTCTCAGATCTCTCCAGAAAATAATTTTCTCAAATACTATAATTTTAAGTCAAGACAACCTAATTAGAATAGACAAGTATTGGCACCGTAGTATTATCTTTTGCTTTCCTACATTTGAGGTCTTCACTAAGAAAAAGGCTGCCTGACAAGCATGTAATAAATGGTTCTCAATTGAACCAGTTAGCAAGAATCTTCATTTGTACATTACTACTCTGTTTCACTGTCAAGACAAAATCTTTATTAATTTAAGTGAAAAGTAGATCACTAATTCACTGCACTTATAAACCTAATAAAAGATGGAAGAAATTCTTTTCAGCACTTCCTGAATAATGTAATCTGTATAATTATATTTTAGAGACTATCCTTCACTTGCACAAGTCTGAGACATCAGGGACTTGCCTCATTATTTTGGCAATTGCCATATCACTTCTCAGAACACTCTCCAAATTATTTGCAGCAAACTGGTTTTGGTAATGCATATTTAACAGCTGCTGAGAAGGAATGGACACTTCACTTCTTGAGCCAACACTCAGTATTTCAGAAATGAAAAAAGGCAGGTTGGCAAATACACCTGGTTTTCCCAGCCTCACCATGGTGACAGGCATCTTAGAACATTCAGAACAGTGTCTTGCCACACAGACATTTCTGACAGGTTAAAAAGCTCTTTCTCTCTCAAAGTCTATTTTTAAGTTAAGACAGAAATGACTATGAAAATGCAGACCAGCATTCTTAAATCTCAATTTATTTCATCATTATTTCACTGAGCTTTTTCACATCTTTACCTCTGAGGACAGCCACAGTTTAGGTCTATTCCATCTGCAAAAGGACAGACGATACGGGCAGCATCACACAAAACCTGTGCTTCTTTAGCAGCAAACTGAACAATCAATGGATGATCACCTACTCCAATGAAAAGGTACTGAGAGATTAAACAAACAAACAAACAACACCTCCCCATACCCCCCACCCCCCCAATATGACAATAATAAAAAATAACAAATTCTAAATTCATGGATTGTCTGGCCATGGTCTTGGGCAACCAGCTCTAGGTGACCCTGCTTGACCAGGGGGCTGGCTAGCATGACCTACGAAGGTCCTTGCAAACTTGACTATTTTGTAATCCTGTGAGCCCTGGATCACAAATAGAGGTAGCTGGCTAGTAGTTACTAAATGAGTATGCCTATCAAGAGAGGTGGGAATTCAGACAAACGTATCTGTCCTAGACAGTTGCTGGCTCAACATATACATTTTCTGACTGAAACTGGTCAGATGCTTATCTTTCACAAAGATGATACATGAAATTAAGTATTCTCTATTTTTCAGCAGTCTTCATGCTTCCCCTCCTGGCCTGCCCCTTGTCTGCATGGTGCCCCTTTGCTGTGCTGGCATGGCTGGCTATCTTGCCAGGTAGGAAACTTGCTTACAGAACCAACCTTTCAGAAAGGAGCCAAACAACAAACAAGCTCTTCCCTTCCTTATCCCAGCCCATCTTTTTCTTCTTCTGTGCCAACATGGCTGTTTTTTATCCACAATGTGATATGCAAGTTGGAATGAGAACACAGGGGCAGAGGCAGCTTTAGCAGCTTCACCTCAAGTGGGAAACCAAAGTGTCAGTGCTCCTCAACTCAGGTCTGCTGAACTATTTGTGATTCACTAAAACCCCTGCAGAGAGCCAGATGGTCATTTGGAACACGTTCTCCTCTTTTACAGCTACTGCATTACATTAAAAGCATCTAAAAATATCTCAAACAGTCTTAGTGCTCACTTTCCACATAAACAATTGCTGTGGTTAAGAGGGAGGGGGATATCTGAGGACTGATGGAAAGAGATGCACAAAGCAAGTGCACTTCCGTTACTGAAAAGACCACAACTGCTTCTGATGATTTTTTCTGTTTTAGTGGAAAATATGTAGTTGTTGAAGTAGGGGAGCTTAAGTCAGAAAGCAGCGTCCTCTCAGTTAAGCTGAGACACTTCTTGAAGTCACCCAAAAATCCAGCAAGCAAAAAAATTGCTTGCATATTCTCAAAACAGAGTCCATTTAATACAGTGCTCTAGCTGAGGAGATTTACATTGTTACAGCCAATATTTTGGAATAACCCCACACTCATATTGGATATTTGGTTGAGTATTAAGCAATAAAAATATTGAGCCTAGTGATATTAATTTTTTTAGCAGCAGCCACAAAAACATCTACCTCTATTTGAGAAATAAACAACAAACAAACAAACAATTTGAGAAATAAACAACAAACAAAACATGAATGCCAAAGAAAATGGAAAGCAGAAACTGTAATTGTATATTTCAAACTACTCCACTAACTAGGAGACAAAAAACCGCCAAACAGCCAGGAAGTCAAACAAAACCACAGTAAAATTTCACAACCTGTTGTGGAGCTACTTGTTAAAAGCATAAATGCTAATAATGTAAATGCTATACTCTGAGCAAAGCTGTCTGAGGTAGAATGTTTTAGAGGCCTATAAAATTAAGGCCACGATGAAAGAAGAAAATAGGGTAAAGATGTTGTTTACAATACTAAAGCATTTCATTTATACCCCTTCTTATCAGGCAGCAAAGTACAGCATAAAGGAGAATTTATCTTTTTCCCATCCCTGCATCCCCCAGAATACACTACGTAACTGACCTGTGGAACTTCAATGCCACAAGACACTGTGTAGATCTGAAGTGTAAGTAAATTCAAAGGGGGCAAACGAGGGGCTTGGTGGAGCTTTGAGCCATATATATTGTCAGTTATGTTCTTACTCATTTATTTTTACAAAGAATTGTTGTTTTTTTTTTTAAAAAGTTGAATTCCACTAACAAGTCCACTTGTGCTTCCCAATGTGACTTTTCTCTGTAAATGCTCTGTTTGTATAACACACCACAGTAAACAGCCAGTGCTAAACTAATGAAATACACTTCCCCCACTGTTATATATACACTTACAAAGTGACCAATTCAGTGGTCTGAATAGATCAGATGATCACACTTCATAGATCCTACATGCTGATCTTACTAGCATGTTATCAGTGCTCTCTATATTCCTAAGTCACAGCCTATGCTTCTATGTTCCTTGTTACACTCTTCTACTGCAGCCACTTCATGCCAACAGATCTGTATCATTACTGTCACCTCTACCCACATATTTTATACAGCTTTTCTCTTTTGCTTTACAGTCAGGACTCTGTACTTCCTCTTTTTGTATGTGTTCTGGTTATGTTTCTGAACCATGCCTGAAGCTTTGCTTCTCCTCATCAACCACAGCCATGCCTCAACCTCCTGGTCTCTTCTTACTCCTTTTTATCACCCTCTCAATACCTCAAGGAGACTACCAACCAATTTCCTGCTTCCACAACAACAGCCCCTTCCACTTTCCACCCCAGGTAATTTGAAACCCTGCTTCTTTTATCAATCCATGATTCCACTGTATCAATACCTATTATTTTTTTCACCTTCATCCACACTCATCTTTGTTAGAGAGCAGAAAACTTTTCCCAGCAATGAGGTAAGTGTTCATCTCGGAAATACACAAGAAATACCAATTGCCGGGAAAATTATCTTGCCACCATCTTGTACTGGGCCCGGCTGGGATGGAATTAATTTTTACATTTGTTTAATGCTTATTTATGGCATCCTATGTGGTGCTGTATTTTGGATTTTGTGACAAAAACAGTGTTGACAATGCACCAGTGTTTTGGCTATTGTTGCACAGCACTTACACAGTGTCAAAACTTTCTCTTTTTCTTACTCTGCCTCCTCCTGATCCCAGCAGATAGATCAGGGTGGGCAAGAAAGTGGGAGTGGACACAGTTGGACAGCTGACCCAAACTGGCCCAAGGAATATTCCGTACAATATAACATCAAACTCAGCAATAAAACTGGAGTGGTGGCAAAAGAAGTGTGTTCCAGGGTGGCTGTTGCTTGGAGACTGGCTCGGCATTGGTCTGCTAGTGCTAGGTGGGAAGTGACTGCCTTTGCATCAGTTGGTCTTTTTTTTTCTCCTTCTTCACTTATTAGTCTATCTTTACCTTGACCTATGAGTTCTTGCTTTTGCTCTGTTCTGTCTGTTCTCCCCCTGTGCTGCTGGAAAGGTGGAGAAGGAATGAGTAAACAGCTGTGTGGGTGGTTGATGGCCACCTATGTTTGGTCAATCCACCACAAATCTGTTTTCCACTATTTCATTTGACACACTGTCACTGGAATGTGTTTACTTTCACCTAGAATATTTCTATGGTTTTATAATCAATCAGATACAGTATACCAAAAGTGTTAATGGATGTCAAGCTTGTGACAGACTTCATTCACTTGGCCAATTTAGCTTATCACCAAGTAAAACATTCTGACAAGGCAATAGTTTATTAAAAAAAATTACCTTTGTTGGTTGTGAATTCGCTGTCTCTCGCTTTTGCAGATCTCACAAAATCAGCTGCCACTATCATTGGCGTGTAACACAAATCACAACTGTATTTCCTAACCAAGGTTCTGAAAGCCAACCTGCAGACACATGAAAATTAAAAAATAAATAGTAAAGCCGTTTTCCTGATTAGCTGTTCTAAAACGCTGTTCTGACATGCCGTACTCTGGGGATGTCTAATATTATCATAACATAAAACACATCCCACATCTGTCTGTCTTAAATAACTAAAGGAGAAAAATGTAATCATCCCTGCTTTTTACAGTCAAGATAAACTTCCTCACGGAAAATACACTGAAAACATAGTTGACATGACACTTACTTACTTGGAATAGCGGACCATGGGGGCACATATTTTTACAAGTTGCCCAGAATGAAACAAATCCATGGGATCTTTCAGTTGGCATTCTTTAGTTGCTATGTCACTGATCATGTATAATTAACAATCTTTTTAACATCTGGAAAAACAAGCAGTGTTTGAAACAGAAGTCATTCAGCTATTTCTGACAGGCCATGCAGCAGCTTGCTTTTTAGTAGAGCATCCTGCAAGCAGGCCCTTGCTTGCAGAGTGCTGGAACAAGCTTTTTGCCACAGCCAGCTGCTGAGCACCGGCTCTATGTCCCGTTGTACTTTGCCATCCCCACGCGGAATCACCCCTGTGCTTTCATTCACGGAATCACGGACTGGTTTGGGTTGGAAAGGAACATAAAGCTCATCCAGTTCCAATCCCCTGCCATGGGCAGGGACACCTTCCACTAGACCAGGTTGCTCCAAGCCCCGTCCAACCCGGCCTTGAACACTGCTAGGGATGGGGCAGCCATAGCTTCCCTCGGTAACCATGCCCACCCAGGGCTCACATCTCGCTCGGGCTGGAGGTGAGGTTCTCAGCCACCCCTCAGCGCAGGGCCGGCTCCAGGCAGCCCCTGCCCTGCCTCACGGAGGAACTTTTTCCTCATGCCAGGCGACAGCCTCCCCTACTCTACGCCCGATGTCTCTCGTCTTCCTGCTATGGGCCCGCCTCCCTCCTCCTCTCCCCTCACGGCGGGGGCTGCGGCCCGATCGCCCCGGCCTGAGCTCGCTCCCCCATGTGAGTGCCTGCAGGGTGCCGGGGTCACGGGCCCCAGGAGCCGCCTCCCGCACCGCTCCCTGCGACCCGGCCCGGCTTGGCCCCGCGCTCACCACGTGCGCGAGCGCCCCGCTGCCGCCCTGCAGTTCCCGGTGTGGCCCCACTCCGTCGCGCGCTTTCGCCATCATCGCGGCGCGCCGCGGCCAGCGAGTGACGCGCGGGCTGCCGGCACCTGCCAGCATGGAGGAGGCGGGGGCAGGCGGCGGAGGGGCTCCGGCCCCAGCTCTCGCAGAGCTGCTGGCGGACGGTGAGGCGCAGCGGCGGCGGCTGGGGGGGGTCGGCGCCGAGGGATGGGGGACAGCTCCCGAGTGTGAGCCCGGGGTCCCGTCCGCTGGCGGCCCGGGAAAGGCGGAAGGTCCTTTGCTAGGGCGGGCAGCGCCGGGGGAGAGGCGGCGGTGCTCGGGGACGCGGCGAGCAGGGCAGTGAGCCCATTCGCTGTCAAGTCACGGGAAGTTTCGGTGGCGGAGGGACGGCCGGCGCCGCGGAGCGACCCCAGCCCTCCCGGTGAGGAGCCCTCCGCTGAGGGCCGAGGGTCCCGGTGGCGGAGCCCTGCCAGGTGGAACACTCCCTGCTCCTGAGGGGAGAAGGAGTGCACTAGAAGGAGAGGCGAAGGCGCTCGGTAATATCGCTGTACGGAAGCTCGGGTCTTGCTTCACCCAAAGTCGTCCTCGCAATATCATCTTTTAATTCAGTATTTTATAAAGCAGTGCCCTTATAAGAGCACTGTATGGCTTCATGAAGTTGTGTCTTATACCACTTCAATGCTCAGTGATTTGAAGGTGACTGGTGTGTGTGTTTGATTATGGGCACAACCTCAACAGTCTCTCCCTAGTTGCACTGTGAAGTTTGAAGAAGTTATCGATACTTTTTAGTGTATTCTACTCAAGAAAAGGTGATGGGGAGTAAAGGTATATGAGTCTTTATTTACAAAAAAACCCCAAAACCCAAACCCCAGTCATCAGCTCCAAACTTATTTCTCTTGGTTGTGGTCTCTTCTCAAATTGGTGTCACATTTGTATTGTGTGATACAGAGAACATAAGCTGTTATATTTGGAGAAACTGGGGTCAGAGAACTGTGTGCTTTGGGTCTAGAAATATTAATTAACTGTTCTGAAGTGTGAAAGTAAAATCAAAATGTTTTTCAGAATGTTATGCTGACTTCTTCAGAGAAGACTTTGATGTGAAAGCTTATACTTCCCAGTCTATCCATCAGGCTGTGATAGCTGAGCAACTGGCAAAACTTGCCCAAGGTATCAGTCAGTTGGATAAAGAGCTTCATTTACAAGTAAGTTTAAAGCATACCTGTTATTCTGGGGTGGTCGATATAAACTTGTCAAAAGCTCAGTAATCTTATGATATTGTTGCTTCTGAAATTGCCCAGTGTACTCTGCAAGCAGTAACTAAAGGTACAGCTTGCAGCAAAAAAGTAGTGAATCTGATACTTAACTCAGTTGAGCCCCTCTTTATACCCCTTACCAAGAAGCCATATGCTGCTTTGGTTTTGGTTTCTGCAGCCAATCTCTGTATACGTGGAGGTTCTGCTTTTCCTTGTAAGGATGTTCCTTGACTCTTTCCAAATGATCATGTCAGCTGTCAGAAATGCTGGCCCGTGTTTTGGGATGACAATTGTGATAAAACAAGGATTGATTTAATTGGTATCCTTTCATCCTGTGCTGGAGGGTAGTCTAGGCTCTCAGACTTAACCTTTAGTGGGGCAGATATAACCTATGTTAACACATCTCCACACCTTCAGGAAAGCTTTTGAGTTTGGATAGTAGAAGGATTTCTGGTAAAATTACACAGACACCCCAGATCCACAGTGTACCGTGCAGTGAGAATGCATGCTAAGTGTGCGGTTTCAAAACCTTCTTCCTCCCTCACCCTGTCCAGTTAGTAAATTCTTTGGGAACTAGTTTGTAAATGTCATAAATAGAAAATATTAATAATTTGAGTATAATTATTACTGTGTGATTAATAAGCTTGAAATTACAATTGTTATTATCTATGACGGTGTGTTGAATTGTGATTGCTCTGCTGGCTCTAAGATGTCACCTGGGCTGTAGTTACTGACCCTCTTCTTGTTCTGAGTTTGTTGCTTTGTGTTCTGAAACCTTACATCTTTAAGGTGTGGCTGCTTTTTCCTGTGTCTGCCTAATGTAGGGTGGATGAGATACTTTAATGCCAAGTGTAGGAATGATGATGATGTGTTGATATTCCTTTCAGGCACACATCCCCATTTTTCTGTGTTGATTTCTTTATTTATTTTTTTTAAGGTTGTTGCAAGACATGAAGACCTGTTGGCCCAAGCAACTGGAATTGAATCCCTGGAAGGTAAATTACATTATATTATGCTTGCTACTTGTTACAGTGGAGGAAACACTATTAATATCTCTGCAAGAAACGTCATTCACTGCCATCTTGGGCCCCTAATGTTAAGGCTACAGATCTTCTGAGGAGTAACGTTTGGCAGCTTTATTTTTTTTGATGTCAGTAGATGGAGCTCCAGGGAGAAGATTTCGCTGGTACTTCTGTGGAGTTAACTGCTTCACAGGAAAACAAACTTCGATAGTCAGTTCTGAGCAACTTTAGCAATCAGCTCTTTTTGACCTTTTAATATATATTTCTAAATAAGCCTAATGTTGTTGCAGCATTAGCTGATATCTGCTGCTGTAAGTACCAAGTTTGTGCACGTTGCTTATGCATGTGTTGCATCGTTTGCAAGTCTTAACGGAAGAGGCTTTAACACATAATCTTAATTGCATTGGGATGTTTTTTTCCTAGAAGGGGGCTATTAAGTTAAATACATACCTTTATGTTATTCCACTGTTTGGTATCTGGATTTTAATATAAATGCAGACTTTCAAAGGCCTACTTACACATAATTGAATCTGTATAGAAAAACAGTTGCAATGTTTTGTTCTTGTGTAAGGAGCTCATCAAGTCTGCCATTCTGCTCTTTGTCACTTGCTGGGAACTTCTTGTTTTTACTTCGGAAAAATATATTTACCTCTTTAACATGCTAATTTACATATACTATGGGATTCAAGCATATGCCCGTTTCCCTTTCATTTTGTAACTTGTTAAGTATTTTATGTATTCCTCCTTCTTCCAGGTTTTGGCATAACCAGAGAATTTCTGGTTACTGACAGCTGTAGTATCTCCTTAGTCTTTGGAACTTGCTGGATACAGTATTTGTTGGCATTTGCATACAGCTATATAAATAAATGCTTATTTAATCTAGCAATGGTAGCTCCTGAATAGCTTTTTAGACAGTTGGAAAATTAAGCATAGGAAGACTGGAATCTGTGTTCACCCTCCAAGTAAGAGGTAGATACGAATCTGTGGTCAGTCTTGTGATTAATAAATACCTCCCAGTCACGATCTTCAGCAATTTGTGCTCAGTGGAATGTTGTTTTGTGAAATCATGGTTGTCTCTGAAGGCATTCCTTCCTAAAATTGCTCTGAGGAGAGAATGAAGTACTTCAAAACAGCTATTCAGTTATAAAATATGTCTGTAAGGTAGGCGTGGTAAATAATGCATGTTTTACAGTTAATAACCTAAAGTAAAAATCTTATTCTCCTTAAATTTATTGAATTGTCTCCATTTACTTAGTGCTATGATCTTTAAGAGACCATTTCTTCGTGTGAAGGAAGGAGAACCATGCAGAGGTTCTAACCTGAAAAGTATTTGTTACTTGAGACACCAGCAGGAATTTCAGTCTGCAGTTGCCAGGAAAATTGAAAGTCTAGGCAGATGTTTCAGGTTTTGCAAAACTTTCTTATCTTTGCTTGTGAGATATATGGTCACTGTAGAAGAAACACTTGAGTCAAGATTCGTAAGAGGAAGAAAGATGGATGACAGTAGAAATTTTAATTATGAACATGGAAACACATAGCTCTTGGTATGTTTGTAAAGAAAGGTAGCAAGTGAAGATCATGGAGCTGATTCACAGCACTCACAGTCATTTGGGTGTGTGAAAGTGAATCTAATTGAACATTTCAAATTGACACACCCAACTTGCAGCGTCCTTTTTTAAGTCTGTGCACTTTTAAAATGGTATGCTGATCTGGTATGCGTACTTTTTTTCTGTCTATAGGTAGCTGAATCGATACCTTGAGCTCAAGGTAGGCTAAATAATATCATCCCATATCTTATTCAGCAGATGGAGAGGGTTGATTGCCTTTTCACCCGTCCTAATTCTGCCTTCTGGCAAGAGGACTGCTATATGCTTTAGAGCAATGTCACAGTCATAGATGTAGTAATGTTGTGCTACTGGCTCTCCCCCCATTATTGCAATGTAGAGTAGAAAATACAGCCTATTCTGCCAACTTTTTACTGTGTCTCAAGTCTTCATCTTCTGAGGTGTGAGAATTGCATGCCTATCATTCCATGTATAAATGTAGAGAACTCCTGAGTCTGTCACTAGGCTGTGTTAATAATTCTGAAATATGGAGAAGATGGGAGTTTGCATATTAATACAAAATACATGAGATACAGTCCCAGTACAGGACAAGCTGAATAAAACTATTAGCAGTAGTTATATGTGTTTTCCATCTTAGTATATCATATTGCAGTTTTATCCAATTTGATGATGACGTACTTGTAAACGGGGCTTTACAAAAAAATGCTACGTGTTTGAGAATGGCAAACAATAACTGGAACAAAAATTATTTCATAGGCCTGGGTTGGTGTAGCTTAATTAAATTCTCAGCAGGCTGATTCCGTGTTGCAAAAATGATTGCTACCCTTGACTGCTTTTTAACAAGAAAAGAGCAAGCATGCTTGTGGGCTTTCGTTGTACTGCTTTGCCAAACTAATCTGGAACAAACACGGTTAGGGTAGTTTGCTCTGTAATCTAAATTAGATGAACTCACAATGACATTGATGCCTTAGTTTTTGCTAAAGGTGCTTATGGACAGGAATAAAACCTTGAGATAGAATTGATTATCTTCTCAGTCGTCTTTGTTGGTTTCTCTGAACTGTCTAGTCACTATGTTAAATAAATAGTGTTAAATCGGTTGTACCATTTTTGTATATCGTGTTCAGGTGTTTGTATCAGGTTATGCCTTTGACCGGCAGTCCTGATCTTCATTCTTTTAGAAAGTAACATACTCTAAATATTACTTGAAACTTAATGTATGATGGATTTCAGAGTGATATTTCTTCTGTAGGTTTGTGTTCTCTATCAATAAACTTTCCACAACATTTATTAAGTGACTTATAACCTGCATAGTTTGTTTCCAAATATGCTGTGTTTCATTCATTTCAATCTGTTTTTATGTTTTGTAGTAAATTTGCTGTAAAGGGGGAGACTGTTGGTTTTTGGTTTTGGGTTTTGTTTTTTGTTTTTTTTTTTTTTTAATTTTAGTGCTAAAATAGTCTGCAGTAGTTGTTATGATTTGAAGAATAGGTCTGTCAGTAATTGACAAGTGTTACATGTAAAAAATGTGCTTTATTTTGCAGGTGTCCTCCAAATGATGCAGACTAGAATTGGTGCTCTACAAAGTACTGTTGATAGGTATGCCATTCGTTACGTGATTAGAAAGTAGAAATTTTTAATTGTTCTATCATGTGATTTATTAATACTGTTGTAAATAATTTTCTTTTCTTATTCTTAGAATTAGAGTCAAAATTGTTGACCCCTACAACAAAATTGTGTCTCGCACAGCTCAGCTAGCAAAACTCCAAGTAAGTTATATTAAAAATGTATTTAAAACTTTCTGAAAATGTATTATTTCCCAATTGTCAGACATGGGTGGGATTTTCATACTCCAGTAGCCTGTATTTCGTTGTCAGTATTTCTCAATGAAAATCAGTATTTGTGTGTCTCTTCATGAGCTAATGAGAAGTGCTTTGTATTGCAAAGTAGGAAATGACATTTGCACTAGCTAAGTCAGGTTTGTAGAGATGCAGGGAAGAGGGAAGGGTTATCTGAGTACAGATTAATTAAATTCTTATTACTGTTTGTGTAATTTTGGTATTTAATGTTATGGTGCTGTTGTGTAGAAGATGCTTTTCTCCTCTGAGTTAATGGGGTTTGGCTGCAGTTTAGTAAAGAGTTTGGGAATTGATTCTTTCAAAATAGTCAAGATGCAAAGATGCAACTTGTGAAGCCAATTGTGGTTCTGGAGTTTTATAAGCCCAGTTATGTAGCTGTTCTTGTCTTTTGAATATAAATGGAGTCTACAGAGAATGTAGATCTCTATTAGGGTAGCAGTGGGAGAGGGCTTATTGCAATGATGGAGAGATATGTGTCAAACGCTTCCACTTTTAATTTTATAAAAGTTGAAAACTACTCCATAGATCTTCAGAAGTCACGTAGCTGCATTCTATTCAGTTAATGGTTTGAAAAACAACAAAATTCCATATCAGCAAGTTTTTAATGAGTTAATGTTTGCACTGTTTGTCTTCGCAAATTTACCTTAACTTTGCAGAACTAGGAACTTGTCTTTTAGTACCTGATATTTGAGCTATGGACATACACTTAAGCAGATGCCATCTGGGTGACTGCTGTTGTATAGTAGAGTAGGTGTAGCAGCAAACTGACATGCAGTTTCTGGTCTGGGGGCTGGTGGAGCAGCTGCAGTAGTCTCTCTGCTGAACTTCTGTTTTCTACATTACTTTCAGAACAGCGAAGTTCAGCAGGAAGCTCTTAACATTCTGTTCAGCTAGTTTGTCCAGCTGCTTCTCCTGTTCTTTTCAGCTCCAGCTGTTACTGTTCTTGCCGCTGGGCAAAAACTTCCCTAACTTCCATGTGGCAGAATTTAGGTGCAGAATTTTTTGTTATTTGTGAAAAGGGTTGCAGGAATTTGGATCTAAAGATGAAGATAATTTCTTCCCTGACCTTACACAAAGTCAAACTGCAGAAGGACATCTGGGAAGAATAGTTCCTGAATTCAGGAACTGTTTCTTGGATGCTCTTGGCTTCCTTTTTGCTATAGCAGGGTTACACAGATTTTCCTGTGGTGTGAAAGCAGCATCTGTCCAGAGTCATCAGCCTGTGCCAGGGAATTTGTAGTATCTGGCTTTCCTTGGCTGTAAGTCAGAAAAAAGAGTTTCAGGGTAAAGGAAGCCTGCTAGGCTACCCTTCCTAGCATCCAAATCCACTTACTTAAGTTTAGAAAGGGGAATGATGATTCCAGCTTCTCTGCCAGTGGGAGTTTATCCTCAGCATGAACTTTCTTGTGTTGTCAGACAGATACTGCTTTGTGTTGCACTATACTGCAAGGAGAAGTTGAGGGTCAGGACAAGTGAATTACGAAATGAATCTGGACTTACGGTGAATTGAGTCAATAGGCCTTTGAAATCTCTACCCTCCTGCCTGCCCAAGATGCAAGAGTGTGAGGTCTCTTTACCCAGCTGACTTGTTTGTTCAGGAAGGAAGGGCAATAGCACAGCAGACAATTCACTTCCTGGTGGTGGCAGGGCTTGTGACATAAAATTGCTCCCAAATGCAAGACTTGTGGCATGGTACACTTTCAAACTTACAAATTTTATCAGTTTTTGTACAGTTGGTAGAATAAGTAGAAAAAGGTAAATGATTGATAAGAGGTTGCCTTCTGTCAAAATCTGTGGGGTTGGCAGGTATGTTTTGCTGAACTGTGTGGTATTCAAGAGACTCTTGTACTCATAATGGTATTGTTTCAGTGCTTTTCCATTGATTGCTCTGGGACTGCTCACAAACTGAAGGAATATTTGGCTTGCATAAAGCTGGATTTTGCCATCCTTAATTGTTTTTAATACAGTCTGGCTTTTTCATAAACATACTTGCTGCAAATTCATTGTCAAAATTCAAATCTAGTCCTGAATTCTAGATCTCTGCTGTGTGCTTGTGTATATTATGTCTTCTTGTGCTCTTAAAGCTTCATGTCATTCCAAGGGAGCAGCAGAGTCACAAAGCTTGCTTCTACTGTCCTCTACTGGGTCTTTGCATAGTAGATCACAAGCTAAATGGGAATAGTTAGCAGCTGAAATACGTAGGCAGGAAATTTGTCCTTCTGAGGGTTATTTTCTGTGCAGCTCTGTTTAACCAAGTGTTTTCACATGTTCACTTAATTTCAGATATCTCAGTGTTTAAAAATGCTTTTAAGAGTCACTTAAAAAAACCAAACCACTTTTAAAAAAGAATAATTCTGTATTTTAAAGTTAATCTTTAAAATAATTGCCAGTAGCAGATTTCATCATGATGCTGCTGTAACTAAATAATAAATGTAGTCTGAAGATAGTGGACTATCTCACCTTTGGATTTCTGTTACATATACCTTCAGTTACAGTATGGTCTGGCAGATACATGCAGTTGCATGTATGAGGTATGAACTGACACATTTTCAGTGGCCCTCTCTTTCTAAGTCTTCTTTCAACAATTTCTTGAAATTAATTTGAGATTAGAAGTAAGAGGCTTTTTAATTGCTTGAATTGTACCAATAATGTCTGCTAGTGTTGATACGGTGCTTTAAATTTCACGAGGTACCTAATGTGTAATCTCCAGAAAAATCATGTTTTATTTTTACTAAACCCATTGGGACTAACTCAGGCCACTGGCCTTTTCCAAATTAATTCTTGCCTAAATGGTGGAATTCATTCCTTCTTGGATGAAAGCATCTCCCTTAGAAAAGCATACTCTATCAACTCAGGAAGGAATGTTTCCTGAATTAATTCAGTCTCTGGTTATGCAGGTGGTCAGGTTAGAAGATCTAGCAGCTCTGAACAACCCCGCTATTCGACAGAATTTTTTATTTCCATTACACAGTCCTCATGTATTGCATTCCCTTACGGTGAATTATGAAGTTGGATAACTTGTGTAAATGGAAATACTTGTGTGAAACAGAATCTTTGTTAAGGGCACAGTTGCTGTGAAGTTAAGAGTGCATCTTCAGTGTCCTTGGGTTTTTCTCCTTCTAATTCACAGGGCCAGAAGCTAAAACTTTTGTTTTCTCTTGTTTCTAAATGTAACTTTTCCCATCTCTTACTCAGTTTGATAGGTATTTTGAGATTGTTTCTTGGGATAGGAGATAAGGAGAAATAAGTAAATGAAAAAGAAATAATCTTTTGGCATGTAAAGTAAAAGATGGTCAGAAGATAACTGAAGTTGAATTCCTAGGGAAAAAGATTAGCTAGAGGTACGCAATTGGATTAGAGAGTAATTAAATTTGAAAGCAAAGTAGTAATACTGTGCCCTTGTATTTGGCGAAGCAGAGTGTGCTATATAAAAAGCTATTTTTGATTCATCTTGCAGAAATTCAGTTCACAGATATGAAAGTGATATGTGGATCAAGATTTTTCTAATTAAAGAAATGAATTAATAAAAACGAATACACTAATCTCTCAAAGTAGGATAAGCCCCACTTGGTTCTCACTAATGGTAATAGAAATCATGTGGTTAAGTTGTGTGTGCTTAGGAAACTTGCACTTCAGGCTATGTGATACAGAGCCAAAAGCAGCAAGAGTAACTGTGCTCATGGTGATTTGCCTTGGTGGGGATTTTCTGAACTTTTCCTCTTGGTTCTGTCTAGATGTTTAATAAAATTGAACTATAAATATTTGTGTTTTGATTGGCTTGTGCTGGCATAGGGAAGAGACTGAGAAGTTGTGCAGTCTACTGAATATTGGTTGAAATGACTCACTGATATATGTTGTCATATATGCAGTTCAACAGTTTTCAAGATATTAACTTGAAACTATAAAAACTCCAGGAAGGGGTTCAAAGTCTGTCATATGCTAAATATTTTCTAAAGTAATTTTAATTTAATTTTGATAGCCATAAAGTAAAGCTCAGGGAGGCTTTGCCTTCA
>WTXV02009778.1:1003-37638 GCA_009823435.2 Nymphicus hollandicus
TTTATTCTACATCTAGAAATCTATTTTCATATATATACATAAATATTTTATATACATAACAATTACATTTTACCTATTCTATTTAATTAAAATTGTTATTACCATTAGTGTCAAATCACTATTAAATCTTTGTAAGATACTCATAGTACTGGCAAGCAGAAAAAAAATCCTTCAAGCTTTTAATCTCTGGCTCTTCTATATCTCCATTCATTTCAGTTAATTTTCAGGATGTTTATCCATCAAATAGTCCCAAGAATGAAATAATTGCAGAGCCATGATTTCATTCTGGTTACTTACACAGGTAATGTACACCTTGAATAAATAAATAAAAAATCCTTTAATGGATTCATTCTTGTTTATACTATTGAATGTCCATGTTGTCAGTATTGTCTGGAAAGAAACCCTGAATAGCCTTTTTTGTCCCTGGCGTGGTTAACTCCTTGTTCTGCTTTAAAGAACTGAGCACATTAAATAAATACTTCTTTACAGCCCCTTTTGATACCATTTGTATGGCTTAACAAAGTTACCTTTGTTCCTGAAAGTTTTCTGTGCTGATAGAGGTAGAATTGAAAATGAGTACTTGCGTCATGGCTGTTTGAAAAATCTCAGAAACTAGTAAAGTAAGTAGCCTGATCTAAGGAGCATCAGTGGTCAATGAGCAAGGGGGATCTTAAATGCGAGATTAATAATCTTTCCATTCTACATTTCAACAACTAAAGTTGCTATGCATACCTGGATACACATACATTACTTAGAAAAACTCTTCTAAGTGCTCTGTTGCCATCAGGACAATTTTGAAGGCTGTGGCAAGCATTTATCTTGACTTTCGCCAGAGGCAGGTGAACATTCATTACATATTTTCACAGGAAGTCAAAGGTGCTCTGTAATATTGCTTTAAATAAGAGCACCCAAAATTACACTTACACCTGGATTTCAACTGTTTTCAGGTATTTCCTCAAGTAGAAAACAACATAGTACGCTCTAAGTAAGGTGGCTGGTGTATTTTGTTTTGCTGTGAGAATGCTACAGGATCCCACCTGATCTTAGACAAGAAAAGACCTAATTAAACATCAAAGCTTCATAATTTTCAAAAGCTTTTGTGGATGCTGGATAGTCTCTTCTGAAGGCAATTTGGGAAGGGGTGGATCTTTGACCCTAGTTGCATATTCAGTAATAATTCCAGGTCTGTGTTTTTCTGAGAGCACCACTGCTTCCTTTTCTGGAAGTAACTTTGGTGTCTTGTTTTCAAGATTTGCCTTAGACGTTAAAAATGCTAACATCTTATATATTTGAATGCCATTTAGCACCTTAACTGATCTGCAGATAAGAGAAATTCTCAGCCATGGTGTGTAAAAACGTATTTTGATTATGAATATCTGCATTTGACTAATAGTGGTTTCTTCCCTACATATTTTTATCGTATAGGATATTTTCTGCAGAGAAATGGACAACTACTTAAACTCAAGAAAATGCTTAGTATCCTAATAAGGAATTAAAGTGTAAGGAAATAAGTTGTAAGTCTATCTGCTTTGTGTTAACCTCTTTTTAGAAGTGGAAAAAAAAAAGGAAAATGCAAACAAATGACAGGATCCAAATACATTTTGTTGTTGTGTTTGGTTTCTTTTCTGGAGAATAAGGCATTAGTAAATAGATAGAGAAGAAAGACTTGGGTGTACGTGTACTTTCTGTAGGTACCATCTGGTAGCTATATAACACAGTTGTGGTGGTCAAGCAGGTGGTGATTAACCATGATTCAAAATGATGTTGCACAGCAGCCATCCACAGCAGGGAATGAATTATGGCATTCGGTAATATTCTGCTGGAACTCACATGCTGGGGAGAGTGAGGTGACATGCAAGTGCTGCAGGCAGGAATGTTTTGGAACATGTAGGAGGTTCCTTCTCCTTTGGAAATTCCCTGAAATATGAGGACCTAACAAGAAAGTATCAGTCTTGCTGGTCCTGCAGTCCTTGCTTTGTATTTCCATGCCACAAAAATCACTTGCCCATTAATCCCTTACACCTCCTGCTTGATCTGGATGGTATAGTGCCTGACAGAATTTCTTCTTCAGCTCCTTGCAGTAATTGTAATTCATTCGAGACAGTGAAGACCTGCCACTTCCCATTGTTGTTCTCTCTCCCATGTATCCCAGTGGAGGAGAATGTTTTGTATTGCTGCATATCATATGCTGAGGCTTGTCTTCCTCCTACCATTGACATCTTCTGTTTGAGGTCTACAACTCTGCTGTATGACCATGTCTTCCTTTAAGTGATCAGCCTCCCTAGTAATACATTCTCATAACTCAGTTTCTTCTGGCTACAAATTAGATTCCATTCTTTCCTATGAAACACTATTTATTTTAATCCTAATTATCTAAACTAGGCTGTGCATGGAGTGAAATACTGATCTTATATTCCCACTTTCTTTTCTCTGTACATGTGTTTGGCAGTAATCTTCTGGTTCATTCGGTTGATCATTTTTGGACATAGCTTTAAGACCATAATTTGCTTCCCTGTAAACTTGGTACAACGTCGATGATGGAAAATGTGAAGACACGGTTAGATTTTCTTCCAAAGGACCAAGGCTTACAATAACTTTTTTATTATCATGAATGGTCTTGTTGATTTCAGTATACAGCTTGGGAGAAAACTTCTGCAGGAGCAAATGGAGGGTGTTTTGTTCTTTTGTTTCTCTGGAGACAGGTCACATGTGAGGATCTGATGACACTGATGATTTACAAAGTGGTTTTTGTCATATTATAGTTTTTACCATGCTCACTGAATTGAGAAACCCTGTGTAGCAACTCTGCATTTTGATTTCTGATTTAGATAGGGTCTATTTATTGCTCAGTTTACTTCATTCTAGGTCAACAGCTTTAATTAGTGTATTTTTTAGCAGGCCATGAATACAGATGCACACAGACATGGAAATATATTAACTAACACAATTCAGGCAGATAGTGGAACACCTTTTTTGTTCCTCTTGAAGCAGAAACATTTAGTTTCTTGTAAGCATCACTAAACAGTTTGTTGGGTTTTTTTTGCACTCGCACTACTATTTCTCTGTAATTTTTTTTAATTCTACTTTTATTTCCCCTGTAAAAGCATATTTCCAACTTGTAAAATTTCATGTGAAGCATTCTTTAAAAGTCATGTGTCTGCTCAAAAATTTCTATCTATGATAGAAAGGTAAAATCAGCAAAGTCCTTTTCTAGAACGTTACACTCACAACTTTACCGTGGACTGAATTAAGGTGTTTCCTGTATTTCTAAAGTAAATGTTAGGGTGGGATGGGGGAATTATAATGATAACATGAATGTTAGGAAGAAGTAGAATGATTGGATTTGATTTACTAACACATGCTGGAGATTTCTGGTTTTAACTAGACCTTGCCTTTGGGAGGTGTTAGAAGGCCTATGCATAGGCCGATTGAAAAAATAAATTCAGTTCAACAGTAGGGACTGTGGCCCTTGAACAGACACTGGTTTGAGAACGAAGCTTTTGTTGTACTAGGGTATCCATGATTCACCTGGAGACATTCAAGGCCAGGCTGGGTGTGGTTCTGGGCAACCTGATCTAGCTGAAGATATCCCTGCTCATTGCGAGGGGGTTGGACTAGATGGGCTTTGAAGGTCCCTTCTAACCTAAACTATTCTGTGATTCTGTTCTATGATTCTATGATTTTTCAGGTGGAGGTATTGTCTGCTACTCCAAGTCTCTTATAAAATCTTCAATTCCGAAGTTAATACTGTTGCAGGTAGAACAATTTTGAACAAACCTAGACTTTTAGTTCCATACATTTTTTGTAAAGAGTCAGTTAGAAAAGCTACCATCATGTTTTCCTGATACTCAGATCTTGTTGCACCCATGCTTCAGTATCCCAATAAGCCATGTAGTGAAGCAGAACTGCAGTTCCCATACTGATGCTGGGAGCTATTGTGTAAGTAATGTTTTGTATCAGGCTGGAATCAATTTGATGGTGACTTAGGAGAAAATTATGTGGAGGACAAATTACTATTGTTGTTCTACAGCAGCAGTTAATGCTGATCTTTATAGCATCTTTATAGCAAAATAATATACATTCTGGCATTGCACTTAATGGAGGCTGCATGACAAGTGATAAAAGTTATTAATTGCTTCTATGAGGCTTCGTATTTTCCTGCTTTTTAGTTCATATTGCAAAACCTGATGTAATTATCCATTTGGCAGTTCTCCTTCTCAATAATCTAATGATTCATAAGCCAGTCAAACAATATATTACACACTGGATCATCTGTGAAGACTTTCTGGCACAGCTCCTGGCATTGAACTTGGTTTTACAGGGTGTGAGCCTTGGTTGACATGATCTAGTGTGAGATGTCCCTGCCCATGGCAGGGGGGTTGGAATCTGATGATCTTAAGGTCCTTTCCAACCCAAACCATTCTGTGATTCTATGATTCTGTCTACATTGCTTCTGGACCGGTCATGTTGCCTCTCTGTACACACAGCTGTAGGCTTGTAGGCTGTACCTGTCTTGTTGCCCAATATGACTCATACATCTTTCCTCTCCAGAAAACATACAGACAGTGGTGCTTATTTTGGCATTAGTTTTTCATGTCAGGAAATACATGTCAGGTACCAATTTTGCAGTTTTCCTGGGGATATCTACACTTGTATGAAAACCTGCTGTTTCAGCTTGAGGACACTTAGTCACCTTTGCTTCCCATGGTTTGGTAGCCTTTAGTTATTAGGGGGCTTTCTTCACTGGAGATAGCAGCACAAAGGTGTAAATTACAACTGCACTGGGGCTGCGAAGAACTTTCTTCATATATTTATTAGTGAGAAAAAGCTAGAAAAAATTGCTGAGCACAAACTACTGGCACACTGAAGTTCCCTCCTCAGCACCTTTCTCTCCATCGTGCAACTCCTTGCCGCAGCTTTCGTCTTCATAAGGCTTCGTAAGATTATACCTATAACTAGTCTTGCTGCGTTAAGTATATAGTGGTATATAGTATTAAGTATGTCCTTCTAGGTTATTAAGCACTGACAAGATAAACAGTGTGCACTGCTGAGGTCTACATCTAGGTTAAAAAGGAAGTAACAGTTTTCACAGATTGTCAGGAGGAAACATCAGTTGTGCAAACAACCCTTGATACTATAACTGTGTATAGAAATTAAAGCTTGCAGAAAAACAGAATCCTAGAATGGTTAGGGATGGAAAGGACCTCAATATCATCTAGTTCCAACCCCCCAACATGGAAGGAGTGATCTCAATATTTAACAGTATGAGAAGATGATGAAGCACTAGGAGGTAAGCTAATTGTATACCCTGTAAATGAATGTTCTTTTCAATATAAATTCTCAAAGATAACTTTAAGATGTGCTGTAGGGAGAATTAGAAGCTAAACAAGGTTCATAGCAAGTAGTTGGCGGTCTTTCCTAGATGAACCAGTTCTCAGGGGACAGCCCTTTTTACAATCTACCTTCTCCTAGGAAGCTACTTATAGTTCCACTCCCACTAGAGCTCTAGGCTGTCTCTGTCTCTCAAACCAAACCCTAAGGCAAACCAAACCCTAATTAGAGACAAATGGTATCTCTAGGTCCAGTCTAAGCCTCAGCACAAGTCCTTCATCCCTGTCCTTAATGAGCAGTTTCTCAATGGAGAATTCTTGTCAGGCTATGCCTTCCATTGACAGCCTTAGCAAAAGCATCTGTACACAAGTCAAATTAAGAAGTTCTTGGAGAAGAGACATGATTGCAGCTTACCCCTTCCTTTGGCAAACCCTTTTCAGCCCCACTCCAAGTGGAGCTTTAGTAAATACCTCTGAGTTAAAGTAAACCCAGTTCATATTAGGTTTCCCCTGAAGAAATCTTGATATAGGGCAGGTCTTTGATTTTAGGCTCAAGCACTTGCCTGTTGTTAGGGTTAGGTTTATGATTCGTTTTGGGAGAGGGACATTTTAAAGCTTCAGCTGGGAGTGGAGCTTGAAGAGGTAAGCTGCAGATGGATTTCTCCACTGACAACTTGTCCCTCTTCTTTGGCAATCCCTTTGCAGCCAATCTCCAGCTGATATTCTAGGCTTTGTTGCTCTTTGTCACTTATCCCGAGCCCCTCAGATGTCGCCCTGAGGAAGGGGATTAAAAAGGGACAGTTTGAGTTTTTCTAGCAACAGGAGAGCTGTGTGAGGAATGTTTGACTTGCTTTTTGCCAGCTGTTCATCCTCATGGTTGTGAATGGGAGCTCTTACTGGACTTCTATTTTAGTCGTTGCAACTCATAACAACAACTGTTAATACCAGTTTTCACTGGGCTGGACATCGCAGGAGGTTACTTAAAGGCAACAAAACTATCAGGGTCAGACTAGTCATGGACCCCCATCTCTTCAATGTTATACCCTGTGAAGAAAATCAAGGAGTACATCTAATAATTTTATTTAACGTTACGTAGCTACTGTGGAGGCTGTATATGGAATTGCATGATTTCTGAGTTAGCACAAGGTGTCATTCTAGTTGCCTTTCCTGAAGGGAAGAAAGTTACCTAAGAGATTGAATTCTCTGCTCCGATATTTTATTATTCAAAGTACAGATCCTTTTTGCATTTAGTCATTAACCTATATACACATAAGCAGCCACTTACCTGGTGACACAAATTCTGTTATAATTTGTCACTTCTGTTGGTGTGCTGGAACTTTGCCCTGTCTCTTGCATTTCCCTTTAATTAATATAGATTTTCAATTTAAAACAGTTCATAGCTTTTTATCAAAGCTTTCACACAGAAACCTGAGAGGTTTAATGTTTCCTTTTACCTTTAACAGATCTAATTTCAGTGCATGTGGGAAATGTTAACTAATGAGAGTTTTTTGAAGTAATTTGTAGAAGTATACTTCTACAAATGATAAATTAAATGGGAACTTAGTTGTTGACCACCTATTAGTTTGGGGTAGGAATTGAGAGATGTCAAACTTTCATTTGCCTTAGGTTTATGTTTAAATATAGAACCTCATTCTGCAAAATTCTTTTTCAGGATTTTTTTTTTTCCCCACATTTATTAGTTTGTTAATAGAATAATTAAAAATCAGGTTTAGGGCAGTATCTAGAAATAGGAATAAAAACTAGAATAAGTGTGACTGACAGAAGGAGAAATGCTTGGCCAGCACAACTTATTCTGAAGTTAGGAAAATTCTAAGTATAACTTTCCATGTTTTATTAACTTTTGCCCATCTCAGTTTTCCTTATCAGTCATTAAAACTGAAGAAGGAAGTGTCAGAATCCCATGCAGAAAGGTGTTCTTGCTTTATTTCTAGACAGAAAGCAGATGGAGAAGGCTGAAAATTTTAGTAGTATGTCTTTTATTTCTTTCTTTTTTTTTATCCAAAGCTGTGAAAACAAAATAGCTAATTTCCAAAACACCTTTTTTTTGTTTGTTTGTTTGTTTGGGTTTTTTTAGGTTTTCCTTTTACAATTAAAGAGCATCTCTAACCTGAAGTTTATGTATCTGTAGCAAAATGGCAGTCCTCAGACCCATCATGTAAACCAGATGACAGGGATCATTTTAGCATAAAAACTAAAGTAGCAGGTGTTAACTCTACACTCTAGTAGTAGGTCATAATACTACACAGTGTTGGAAAATAATACATCACTTGAAAACCAAGGTCATTTTTAAGAAGATGCTGAAACTTCCTGTATAAGACTGTCTGGGGTTTTTTATTGTTGTGTTTAGGAGTAGTGAAGGTAACAGCATTAACTTTAGATTAGCACTAACAAGGTTAACACTCCATTGATGTGAAAGAAGAAATTCAGGTTCCTGTTGAGTCCCCTAGCTATGACAGGATTAATGGGTTGTAGATATCAAGGTTGCAGGAATGACGCAGGGCTAGATGGACTGGCTTAAAATTGCAGCAGTTCTGCTTTTCGGAGACATGCCTATCAGCAATTTTTTACAGGACATCTGGGCTGTATGACGCTGCTTTTTTTAATGCTGGAGAAGTGACAGACAGGGGACTAAGATTTTCTTCCCGCTGGAAAATCCTCTGTTACTACAGTAGGTCATAATTAAGTCAAAATGACACACTTGCTCTCTCTCTAGGAGGAAACTGATATCCTGACTCCCAGTTCACTGCTTGCTCAAGTGAACAGTGCCTATAAGCTGCTCCAGAGTAGCCCCTTATGTCTCTGGGCGTCTGTGATTTCTGGTCACTGTGCTGTTGGAGCTCTTTGTTCCCTGTGACTGAAATTTAGATAAACTCAGAATACAAACTGTTGGAATAGTTTGGTGATGTGAAGTTTTGCAAAATAGCGGCAATAGCAGTTGAACACATGCACTTATGTCAGTGCTTTAATTGAGATAGTGAATAAAATTCCTATGTATGTGAACAAGAATAGAGCAGTCCGTATGATCCTATCTTCGTATGTGAAATAAGTAAGAAATAGGTGTCAAAGTTTGCCTTTAATTGATGTTAAAAAAAAACTTTGGAAGTATGCAGAAAAGAATTAACAGCTACCTGATCCAAAGCAGAAGTTCCAAAGACAAAGTTCTTTTCATTAGAAGCCTGAGCCCTGCAATCTGCATTTTTTGTTTCCAAATAAAGCTTAAGTGTTGAAATGTACCTCATAGCAAATGACTGTTTAAAGGTAACAAAAAAGAAGAGGAAAAGACCCAAACATTAGAAATTCAGATTATAAATAAACTGCATGTGTTTAGCAATGAGGGTTACTAACCTCATGTCTTATATAGTGATATGATCGATTATACTTCTAATCTTGAAAACAAGTTAGGTCCATCTTTGACTTGAAATCCTCAATTTTTTTAATGTCTTCCTGCACTTGAAAATCATTGGTTTATTATGAATATATAACAAATGATCTTTCCATCAAGGCAGATTGTGAACCACTTATGAAGAGCAATAGCACATCTCTGCTCATATGTGCATCTCTTCAGTTTTTAAAAACAATGTATTTAATTCTGGATAGAATTGTGCTAAATTGTTTGCCAAATCCCAGTATGGGATAATGCCTTCTTAGAAGAAATGATACTTAAAATGCAAAAAGTAGTTTTGTTGCATGAGAAAATGGGACCTGCTTTTAAACAGACAAGTATGGTTACAAACACCAGAGGATTGATTCCGTGACTATAGAGTGCAGTCATTCACTTTAACATTACTATTCCAGCATACCTTCAGCTGTCTTCACAATTTAGTTACACAATCAGTCATAAATTAAACTCTCAGTGCTGTAGTTGAGCTTTACCTTGTGAAGTGCGTTCCTGACTGCTTCCATTCTGCTTTGGCCTCTCACCTTTAACCGATTCTCTTTTTCACTTTGCCATTTCACTATTCTGCTGATGAGACTGTTCTTACCATAGATGGTTATTGTGCATCTTTTTGCTTTACTGATACTCCATTTACAGCAAAGCTAAGCTAAAAGTAAGTATTTTCGTCTTTGCAAAAGCCCACTCATTTTCTTATTTTCTTACTGATTTTTATTTTTTTTAAGTATATAAACATGTGCCAGTGGCTTATTATGCTGCTTGTAAATCGTTGATAAACTCCAGTCAGAAGATCGGAGGCAATTTATGATCATGAAGCTAAGCTTGTTACTGTTTGGCAGGGTTTGGGGTTTTGTTCATGTTTTCTGAAGAACCAAGGCTTCTTTTTGAGATCTGTCATTGTGAATCCTATTTCAGGATTAAGCTCGTTATGCTGTATTTGGATATTCCTGGAAAGTACTTCAAGAAACATTTTAGAATCAACTGACAAAATACATATACATTATTTTTACGCTTTATGCAGCATTAGATACCAAATGTGGCAGAGCCATTTCTAACAGACATGAATTCAAGAGACATCTGCTTTTTGCTCTTTTGGCATGAACACTACATTTAGATGCAAACCGAAAGACACAATAAGGAGCTGCTGTTAGATTCCAAATAAAGTTTAAGTAATGAGTTCTGATTAAATATCGGGAGTTTTGCTTCACATTTGTATTTGATGTCACAAAAAATCTCATTAACTGTTGTCTGACTTCAGTGTCTGTTTCGAGATCATACGTAAAACGGCTTCTCGGCATGTTGTGTAATCTGACAGACTCAAAGAGACTAGCTCAAGAATAAGCAAGGCCAGCCTGAGATTCCAGCGTATAGGCCTTCAAAGTCCTTGAAGCCAGCTGTGTGCAATAGAAGACTTCGTGATTTTGAGTACAGTTTTGACAGTTTCAGACCTCACGTTTTGAGGTTTTAAGGAGCATACGTGTCATCTGCAACTTCTGTGGAAGGAGTGGCTCTCAAACCACCCTTGCCCATCAGATCACCTGGTCAGAGATCCACTTTGACTCACCCCAGGCTATGCCATTTCTTTATGAGGTCCTGATCAGTTTTACTTTCCAGCCTCACATATGTGAGGGAAGTACTGTGGTCATTTAAGTCTGCTATGTTGCCTGGCAAACAGTTCAGACAGATAGAACAACCTGCATAGATGCATCTGGAAAGACAAATACTGAGTTTGATTTGATCAGAAATGTGCTTTCGCATTTAAATGCAGCAGAGATCTAGGACAAAGGGAGAAGAACATGTAGCAGATGATCTTCTGAAAAGCTTACAATATATATTTTTTTAATTTAAGCTTCTAAACACTTCTCAAACACATTTCAATCTCAGCGTCTATCTATAGATGGCATCTATCTCAGAAATTTTTCATCCAGTTCTGTCAGTCTTCATCTCACCATGTGCTTAACAATGAATCCTAGTGTGGCTTGAAGGAAGGTGACCTATCTTCTTTGCAGTTATTGTTGATTTTCATGCACAAGCACTATCATAAGCTGTTTGTGCAAGCTTCTTTATTATTTTCCTGCCCTATATATTGTATAGCTATAATACTAGTATACATGGCCTGCTGATTTTCCTAGGAAATGTCACTTTTCATACACAGGACCGGAAACAATGCCCATTGGTATCGGTAGAAGACATTGTGCTTATTTTAATGGATTTAGGATTAGGTCCAGGTTTCCCCAGGACAATTCTTTTTAGTTTCACTCAATAAACATCTTTATGAAAGAAAGATAACTACTGTTCTTGTTAAAAGAAGTGTTTCACACTTCATCCTGCTTTTCACAGGATTTGCTATTGTATTCTGTTTTGTTTTGTCCTTTCTCTTTGGAGTTCAGTGGGTGTGAATAGTAAGGAATTTGGAACTCATGAATTGCTTGATAATAGTTGTGAGTCCTTTTAGGTGAAACAAAGCAGTAGTGCCTGCCATTGTAACACAACAGGCCAGCCTCTGTTACCTGACAATTTGATTAGCCATGTGTAGCTTTGAAAGTAAACACGTTTATGAGGCTGTAGAGAGGAAATTCCTGAACAAATTTATTCCACAGATCATCAAGTCATACTGACATTTTAATTATTATTTATTTTTTTTGTGTTGCTCTCTGTGTGAGCATTTGAACTGTTGCTTCCCTAGACCCTCTTCTACCACACCTCTTCAAGGCAGGTAGTATTTGTTTCTCCCATTCCTGGTTTGTATTTCTTTTTGGAGATTAACCATGTAAATGCAGGGCAGTCTGATGAACGCAGTTCTCTACTTCACCTTTTTCCACTTGTTCTTCCAGTGGAAGGTGATGATGATTGGTTTCTTGCTCATGTCATTTCACATCATTAATTAAGTTGCCTAAAATATTTACCTCTTTTCTTAATTAAAAAGGTTGGCAAGTTTAAACATTTTTTTTTGGCTCTTCAGCATGTGTAACAGGCTCCAGAGATGGACCATGGTTTTGCTAATTCAACCTATAGGATGGTTTTGTATGGCCCAGTGTTATTCCTATTGAAATACATTAGAAGTTTGCTTCTAAGGGTTACTGTGACTGCAGTCCCAAAGGCCCTGAGAAGACATTACTCAGATTCTCAGGGCTTTCTTCTGCAAAATCGGTATGGACTGGTGAGTAGATTGAAATTTTAAAGGTATTGAGGGGAGGACTCATATATAAAAATTATTCCATAAATCAACTCTTAACAATCCAGTTACAGACCACAGGGATACTGACTTAGCAGTTTTATCTAAACCGTTGATTCTTGGGAGCTTTAAGGATAATTTGCTTAAATCAAGGTTACGTTAATTACGGAAACTTGATTAATTGCTGCAGTGCTCTGGCTTTCTTGAAACGTATTAATCCTAATAGAGGCACCTAGGTACCAAAACCTTGACAAATACCAAGTGTTGTGTATATGGCATATAATTTATGTTATCAGCAATATAACCATTACATTCAAAGACACATTGTTTCCACCAAGTGTTACTGCACCATTTTGTGTAATTGTTCCTGACTGGCATAGCAATGTATATGACAAATGAAATAGAATACAATCAAATACCCAAGAATGTACTCTGCATTGCTTGCAGAAATGCAGCACATAAATACAAATTGAGCAAGAAAGAACTGAAGTTGACTTTGATTGGAACATAGGCGAATAGCGTTGGTTTGTTCCCTGTGTAGTTTAAACAACATGGAAAAGCAATTTATAACTAAGTAAAGTGCTGGGTGTGCTTATCTGAAATTGCAAAAGAGAGCTGCTGGGTTCTGAATTTCAGATGAAATCCTACAGTGTTCTTTGTCTACTCATTTCATTTAATCTTTTCTCACAAGGGACTCAGTGGTCAGGGCCTTAGCAGTGAGATCTGCGGCTTTTTTTTGGTGAAACTTTGAAAGAATTCTTAAACTGTGCTTTAGCTCTGGCATAGCACTCAAAAGAAGAAAGAGTTAATGCTTTATAAGTATTCCATATACATGGTTTCCTTCTCCTCTTCTATTTGCCACCAGTGGTAAACTGGCAGGTTAATATTCCCCTCTGCACGTCTGTCACACCGTTTCTGTCATACAGGACATCGCATTTCAGCGAGATGGTTGCCTTCAGCATTAGATTCAGAGATGTCTTACTGCCAGCTTATACAAACAAATTTCAGTCTTCTATTGACAAGTGTTTCTCAGCTTGTTAACTTTTTGACTGTTTGGCTGAACGTAATGGGCATTCGTTATTTTTATAGTTGCTCGCCATTTTACTTGTTTGAAAGACAGAAACAGCTAGGTTTTTCAGCAGTAGCTGAGCAATGAAGAGTATAGCTTCAGAAGAGTAGGTACATGAGTGATAATACATACGTACACCCACTTACACCCTCAAACACAAATGGCTTGATAGGGTAAGCTTACGGAAGTGCATAGTTCACAGATTAGAACACGAGGCTAATGGACTTGAGATGCTTAGACACATTTATCAGCCTCACCAAGCACCACTTGAATCGTACAGCATCTAAATACCATCTAAAACATAGCCTTGAGCAATACTGTGCTTCTTTGATCCCTAGAATAAGTAGAAAGAGCCTGAAGGCAGTTACATATCATGTGGGCTGTTTAAGGTCCTTGTAATCCATAATTTGTAAACCATAATTCGTAACCAGTTGTGACACTGTTCCTCCTTTACACACACACCAAGAGCTTGGGTGGATGGTAGCAAGGAAGCTGTCACATGCTGCCCTTGTGCCATGGAGAGCCTCACTGCAGAGTGCCAACTCAAGTGTCCTTAGGGTTGCTTAAAGCTGCTCCTCTGACAACAGAGATTAAATTCAAGGCAAAATTCTTGTCACAGATGTGGATCACTCAAGAAGAGGTAAATTAAGGCACAGTGTGTTGTTATGCAGTTTTTGTATGCAGAAAAACGTACTGGTTTTACAAGGAATTAAGTTTTGCGAAGATGCAGGTTAAGGCTTGGTATTGCCAGTGTCTGGAATTCATGCTACAGAAATATTATCCAGTTACCCAACAGCAACAATATGATGTTTGCAGACAGCATGTAAGAAAACCTCTTTCTTCAGTTTATTGTATGACTTAGGGAATGAGTACATTAATAAACTGCAATTAACACTATGAAGTGTTTTCATCTAGTTAGGCATTTTTTAAATCATTAGGAGTGAGAAAAAGAGTGGGAAGCCAGTGTCCTGGATCATCTGACATGTAAGAAATTAGTGCATTGGAAAACAGAGATTGTTAGGCCTTATTTGGAGTTTACTTTGCTTCCTCCTTATCTCCAAACATGGGATTATAAAACTCTGCTTGGATTTTGTGGTTTATATTTTTTCGCTATGTAAGTGCCCTGCTCAGAAATCATCAAAGTGTATATGTGTAATTTAGGGAAAAAATATACATTATTATTTTACTATGAGTAAAATAATATTTACATGGGATGTGCAGCAAGGCAACTCAACATACAACAAGTATTTATAAGCTAACACAGAATTAAATGTAAAAATAGAAGGTAGTTATTTAACCAAAGTTTAAAACATTGTTTCCAAATTTGTAGTAGATGATAGATATTATTCTTTATACTAAATTTCAGATGCAGAGGATTAAATTATGTTTAATCCTCTTGAAATTTGGGGCTTAAATCTGTGGTTTATACCTTATTTAGAAGTCCCAAGTATAGTAAAATTGCATATTGCTATCTCAATGATGGAGTACATTGCAAATTTTGAATTTCTTGTATTTAGTTGGGAATTACA
This sequence comes from Nymphicus hollandicus, assembly GCA_009823435.2. Taxonomy (NCBI): domain Eukaryota; kingdom Metazoa; phylum Chordata; class Aves; order Psittaciformes; family Cacatuidae; genus Nymphicus; species Nymphicus hollandicus. The sequence goes on from WTXV02009778.1 coordinate 15,522, forward strand.
TTGCATATGGTAAACAAGTGAACATTTCAACTCTTCAAAGATGATAATGTATGTTCTTTCACTATAGATAAATACGTAGGCATGAATGACAGACTCCTACCATCAGTAGCCCTCAAAAGAGTCTATGTATTATGCCATTTAGGAAGTGATTTTTGGTGGTGATAGCAATTCTTGCTACATGAAAATCTGTGAACATTTTAAGACAAAGAAAAATGCTAATTTCTTCTGTGTGCCTTGGGATAAGGTTACAGGTATTATGTTAGCCTGTACTGTTAGATATCTTCCATGTGAGGAATAATTCTTCAAATAGACATTTCAGCAATTGCTTTTCTGTACACATTCTAGCTGGGGCTTCATTCATCCCTTATACTTTTAAATTTTGTTTTTCCTCCTTCATTTACGTTTTCGCACTACATTATCACCACAGACTCTTCCTTCTGAGTCCCTTTGACAATCCCCAGGCTGCCTGCCATCTGTGAATGCAACTCTTTATGAGCCACCCCTTCAGTTAAAGGAGCTGTGTTTGTAAGACTAGCATATCCATAAACAGGCCAATATACCTGTGGTTGAAAACTGTATATTACATTTCTCACTGTCAGTGGGCTACAGAGGTCTCATGTACGTGAGGCAGGCAGGGTCCACAGACTGCTGGATCAAGCCTTTCAACTGAATTCAGTGTCACCCTAAAAGCAGTACTCGGTGTTGGAGATAAGTATTGTTCTCCCTAATACCCAAATCTAACAGTGTGTGTCTGTTGGGATTTCAGACACCAAATGCTGATCTGAGCTCTTCCCGGTAACTGAGAACCTTCAAACCATTTTTATGTACAAGATAAACTTGTCACCATCAGTGAAGATCTCTGTCACTTGTTACATTGAATCTTTTTCCTCTCTGCTTTTTTAATCCCATCAGATCCTGGGGAACTCACAATTTAAAAAGTAGCATGTAAAAAGAAAAGTAATTTGCTGATTCCCTGACTTCTTGCTGCTGCACTGTCAGATAAAAATAAAGCACAATAAGGTGAAAATGATCGTTTCAACAGTTTTATGACTGTTAAGAGGAAAAAAAAAAAACCCACAAAACCAAAACCTCTGATTCCCTGCTCTAAATGGAGTCTCATCTCTTTACCAGAAAGGGCAAGAGCTTTAGAGTCAGATGCTGCCATTCGCTCTTACTCAGCAGTTTTGAAAAGTCAACTTTCTATTCTTAACCTGGATTTCAAAGGCATCTGGGTGCTTCAGCTGGTGAAACATATTTGTCAGTCGTATGTCTACAGACATTTGAATAGTTTAATGATCATTTTTCAGGGTAGGGATGTATTGTGAGGCTGTGCATCAGGGCTAATGTTGGTAGTTGCACTAAAGTGCTGGCTAAGTAATGAAAGATGATGCATCTCAAAAGGCATCATGGGTTATTTTGCCTTTAGACAACCTTGGATTTAGTAACAAGTAAAAAAAAAAATACTTTCTAGTAAAAGAGTCTTTTTAGTAAAAAAATCCTTAGTAAGAACTGGATGCCATATCTAATCTAGCATCTGAAATAAGAGAACATTTTGCTTATTTAACCACTAAATTGTGTTAGACTAAAAGCCATTTTGAGGAAAAATGCATAGTTCTGTTCTGGAGACATCAACTGATAAAAATCAGTGCTTCCCTTTGAATCTTGTCTCAGTAGTTCATAGCCTTCGTCCTTAGAATTTCTGTTTATATTTTCATTGAGCTTTCAGAGAATCTCTGCAGGTTGGGATGTCCTAATTTTCCTTGTCTAATTTTCCTTCCTGAGCAAAGCCCATAGGAAAATCCTCAGCGAATGACAGTTCGAGCTCACTAAACACCAAACAGGTCACACTGGGTTGGTATAGAAGGCTCTTTGTGACATTTGGGAGTCTTTCATCCTAGGTCTAGAAAGGTACATCCCGTTCTGCCCAACTGTACTAATATTTCCTTATCCCTTTATTGTCATCCCTTTATTGCACATGACTTCTGTAGTTAAAACCTAGGAGATTCTAATTAGGTGTAGAAAATGTTCCCTTAGTGAGACTTCTTTTGTTGTTGCATTTATAATGTATGTGATAATTTAATAGATGTTTTGTGTTGCTTTTTCTCCAAGAGAAATCTTCAGTGACTTTGGTTTTAATTTTTTTTTCCTTTCCAGTTCATTCACAGAGAATGTGATCCTTAAAAAATATCGAGGTTATAAATACAAGAAGTGTTCCATACTGAAAGCAAGGATCACTGCCCACCGACCATATGAATAGAGGCAGAGCATCCTCAAAGTAGTAAGTAAATATTGGCTAAGGCAGAATTTGACCCCATTTGCTCCTGCAGCTTTATCAAAGCGGAGATGGGATTGTGACAATTATTTGTTTGCTTGCAAACTTCAGACATGCAAAAGGAAATTTTAGGAACTGTAGCCCACTATAAATAACTTACTTGGACTGCATGAGTTCATTATAGTAATTACAACCATTTGGATTTATCGAGCAAATTCAGTCTATTCCATTTCCTAAGATTGGTGGTAGCTTTATGAAGTAAAAATTGGCAGTTTTACACTAGATACTTTAACAGCTAATTAAGCCTGCTACTTCATTATTTCATCTTGAAAATGATACCATGCCGAGGTAAAGCTTAAGAGAAGGGCAATGTAAGTAGCTGTGGTTACTGTCAAGCTATTGACCATCTGTCAGAGTGAAACTACGCAATAAAGTGAATGTGTGGTAGTTACCTTTCACGGTCATATCTGGTTTAGAAACTATTTGTTTCCTAAAGAAGAAGTGGTTGTAGTGGCAAAAATTCCTGGAAAACAGAATTCCTTTTTCCAAAGCATTTTTCTTTCTTAACTAATAACAGTATTTGTTTGTTGTTAAAATCTGCCTTTGTTTTCAGGGAATATCTCCAATTGGTGAAAAATTGGTCACACCAATATAGCAACCATTTTTTTTTTCTTTGTATTCAGATGAAAAGTGATCATTTGGAATCACATCTTCTCAGATAGTATTCAGTATGTCTGTAAAGTAGTTAAGACATAGTATGCCAGGCAAAGAAACAAGCTTTCTGCCTTCCTTTTGAGATTAGAACAGGATCCAGCTTTGATCTGTGTAATATGACAGCCCTTTAAGATATTCTTCTTCTCATCAGGATGTATTGTCTGTAGTTTTAACAACACAGTTGCAGGATCACTTGCCTTGTGGTCACCATGTGGTTGTTCACACGTGTACATGAGCAGCTGATCCTAAAGTAAAGTTAAGGATTTAGGCTTTTAGGCTGACCTCAGCAAGAAGTTTTTGTGATCAGGTTTAGGGACCAAAGTGGTGCACATGCCAGCATTTTAGGGCGTACAATTCATATCTCCATACATGTTGTATGGATGTGCTTTGCACATTATTTGAAGCCCCATGGTTAGCAAATATTGACTGATTAAAGCATAAAAGGAAAACTTGTTTTCCACCATACTTTCTCCCACCGTAAAGCAGTCTTACCGCCATCCTACTTCATTACTCTTCAGTGCTGCACAGGGAAGTGGTAGAGTCACCATCCTTGAAGCTATTTAAGAGATGAGTAGAAGTGGTGCATAGGGACATGGTTTAGTGGTGGACTTGGCAGTACCTGCTTTATGGTTGGACTTGCTGATATTAAAGGTCATTTCAAACCTAAATGATTTGATATCACAGGAAAAAAAAAATCTGAAACAACTAATCATGAGCCCATCCCCCAAACAATACAAGCTATAAAAAATAAGGCAAACCCTTCCAAGCCTGCCTGTTACCCTTGCCAGCACAGAGTAGGACACACTGACACGCACTTTCCTGACCTTGAGAACTAATTAGATGAGTTCTTTACACCTAGGAATGAAGTCTCACATGCTGAAAATACTCTGAATAGTTTCAAGGACAGAAATCCCTTTGGTCTCAAAAAAAATAAGAATGAAAAGATCACCCCATTGTTCTCTGTACACACCTCCAAATATTGAAAATACAGGCCGATTTAAAGTCTTTATCCTCATATTTAAAATCTCCATGGAGATTTTTCCTGAGAGGAATTTTTAGCCTTAAAATTGAAACTGGCAGGCACAAGAAAAGCTCAAACAGGTGAGTAGAGTTCAGTGCAGTGGGAGATCAAACTGACCATGTGCCTTTCCCCCTAAAAACAGCACGTGAAGTTACCAGGTTTTGACTCAGTGTCATTCTGTCAGACAACGCATCCGTTCACACACACACAGGCCAAAGTATGCAGACCAGGAGTTATTTACTATGGCAAATCAATGAAGTATAAAATGAGAGAGAAAAGTAAGGTTAAAAGTCTTATTTCTGGGTTTGGATATGTGCAATATTTTCAGATATTATAGAGATAAGCATATAAAAATATAAAGCTTGTTTTCTACTCCCTGAGAGTGTATAGGCTTTTGAGACATCAGTGTTGCAGTGTTATAATTTGTTAGATTTGTGCATAGATATCAAATTAAGTGATGTCAGTTTTATCTCAGCCTTGCTCCATGAAGCTGGTGTTTGCATCTTTAATGTATTAAATTCCAAACTATATGTCTGAGGTAGGAAGTATCTTTAAACTGGGCACTATAGTATTTTTTGTTTGCAGTTAGGGTCCCAGTGATGCAGGGATGGCTAATGAGATGTTTAGAGATGTCTGGGCTCCTATCATCGTATCCAAGCCTGGTCTACGTCATTTGTTCCAGGTTCTGTTGGCAGTGATAGGAACGGATCCAATTTCTCAAATGACTTGTCCTGGCAATCTGGCTGGTGGATCATCCATTTTCTCTCAGGCATGAGAAAAGGCAATAGCCACAGAGAGCAAAGGACAGCACACTGACAACTTCTGATTATACAGTGCAGCCAGCAGCAACATCATTTGTTCTGGTTTCAATTCTGGGGGAGGAAGTTGGTAAGAAAATATTGTTAAAACTGAGGTTTGTCCATTGTTATTGTTTTCACATAGGTTTTTTTGTCTAAGTGGTGCACTTGTGTTCTCCTTTCTGGCTATGTCATGCATAGCTATTTTATACGTTACAAACTGACATGAAGTTTCGGCACTGCCCCCTGAACTGTAACATCTTGTCAGCTGGAAGCTGTTACTTGGGGAGAAGAACATGCAGTAGAGGGTATTTGCGATGATCCCTCCATGAGAAGAAGCAGCCTGAATTTCTCCATGCCAGCTAGTGCCATAAACATGGAGAAGGTATGTGGAAGTCATTTATTTATGGGTTTTTTTAAATGGTTGATGTTGTATCTGCTTTGCAACTTCTAGCTGGCCTTCCATGAAGTGCTCAAAGAAGACAGGACGATTGTGATTCCTGTCTCTGACACAGGCACAAGGAAGGACAAGGACTATTGTTACAGAAACTTATTCCCTGGGCTCTGGCACTTCTACTGTGGCAGAGTAATGGTGGAGTTTTACCTCCACCATCTGGAGGTGGTAAACCATGTTTCTCATTCCACCATCAAAGCAGAAGCTTGCTCAACTGATCCAGTTCTGGAAAAACTGATCAGTCCCCTTACTCTAGTCGATTTTCTTCTGGAACTTTTTAATTCTCTAAGGAGAGCTACTACTGCTGTAAAGAGTGTGTAGGTTACTCTGGCCACCCTCAAATCTTCCCCACACAGCTCAACCTTACACAACACTGGGACCTTATTAAGGCTCCCTCACTTTAAATCAACAAGGTTCAGTGGAAGAGCAGAGGAGATACATGTGTGTATACAGCTATGGATCTGTTGTTGTTTTCATTATTGACTCTGGAGATTTTGCTGGTTTGACTGTATATCCATCAAAAATACATTTCATATTCATTATGCAGTACTGTAAGAAATGGATACTGGATTCAGAGTTGAAAAAAAAAAGGCACAGAAGCACTAACAGCACCCTCCAGCAAAAGCATTCCAAACATTTAAGCCACTGTATTCCAGGAGGCGAGATTTCAATTTGTATTAGTGCTCAAAAAGGCTAAATATAGAAGCAAATGAAAAATCATACACAGAGGGATGCTAACACGAAGGGCATCTTTTTCCCCTCACAGCTATATGACCGTGCCTGAACAGGGGTTAAAGGGATGTAAGTAAAAGCAGCATATGACTGGTAATTCTCCGGTTTCCTTTGAGGTACAAAAGGCAGGCCTGAGAGGTGTGAAGTTGGCCTGAATGTGAAAACAAAATCATAATATGAATATGTAAATAAAATGAAAATAACCAGAACATTCTCCAACCAGATTATGACACTACAGTGTCATCTCCAGCCCAAGAGACAGCCTGAACCATGGTCTCTGCAGGTACCTCTTCTTTAGCATCACTGACTGCTGCTGCTGCTACCCACAGAGCCTGTTAACAAGCAGAAACTGTTGGCTGAACTAACGAGCCTGGGAAGGTGCAATGAACTCCATAGTTCACTAAAGCTTCTGCTATAACTCTGGGTCTTTTCTTTGTGGTGAGAGATGCAGCAAGCCCTGCCTTGAAAATGCAAACACTTGCTGAATTCATTCCTGTTTCGGAAACCACTGGAAGATTTTTCATAACTTCAAATGAAGATTTTTCTTGAAACCACAGAGAAGGTTGTTTTCTTTATCCTTTTCACACAGTTAAAATCTAGACAACCCAGAAACCTAGGGAAATCGAGCACTTCTACACTCCCCCGTATTTCCCAAACAAACAGTTGATACTGGTAATTAATACAGGCTTTATCCTGGGGCTGCTTGGTCAATTTTAAGTTCCACTATAACTTACGCATTTGAAGCTATAAAAATGACATATAAATATGGATAAACCCATCATATATTCAGTTTCGCCATACAGTGGATTAGGCAGGTAACTAGAGCATACTTGGCCATTCAATTAGGATGTTTTTCATGCATTTCATTTAAATAGAAATGCTTAACCCATTTTCACTGTTCCATGCTTTGTCTTCCTATACTATTATTTCAGCTGGGTTTTTTTTAAGTGAAAAGTGTTCTTAAAATACTCACATTAAACACAGGGGAGCTAATGGCATGTTGATATTTTCTCACGTACCTGCAAGGCTAGGTATTACGGTGTCAGTGATATTAAGCTTGGAAGGCATTTTGCCAAGAGAAGACACTAGAAGATACCCTGCAGAGCCAAACTATTGTTAATCTCCATACACTATACGACTTATAATACCTGGACATACACTAAAGAAGAAACATTTTGCCAGGTCTACTTGTATTTTTTAATCTAAGCAAGACATCAGCATTATGTAGACACTTCTTGCAGGTATTTTATGACCTGTGTAACAAACTTACATTGTCTTAATGAGTATCAGGCTATTCGATGTATTTGTTAAAGCAGTAGTTCCTGTGGGCATGGGCATATGAAAGCCTTTTGATTTTTATTTTAAAACATCTGAAAATCTGCCCTTGTGACTGCAAAAGAAGCTTTGGAAAATGTGTGCTGTGCAGGCTTAGAAGGCAGAAAAAAGCCCATAAAAACAAGGGAAACATAAATTTGAAAAGTCTAGAAAAAGGAAAGTCCGAGATTGGTTTTAGTGCCCGACATCAGATTTTTAATTCTTTAGAATTGTTGAGACAGTACTATATGAGTGAATTTTACTATGAGCAAAACATAGTAACATAAAAAAATAGTGGAAATGATGCTTGAAATACATTTTTTCCATGATCAGCATGTAGTTCTGACATACACCACTGTTTAAGTCAATATGCAATACAACCTTTTAATTATTGATTAATGATTTGATTAATGATTTAATTAATGATTTTTTTTTTCCATGGAAAAAAATCACCATTTCTAGTGAAAAACCTATTCTACTAATATTTCTTCAGAATTTCTACTATTTTTTGTGTCACCAGAAATGCCCTTTGGAAATTGGAGGACAACTTAGTATAAACACTTTATAGTAGTTGACTTGCTAAATCAAGATAAATTACAGTCATCCCCAGACATGTTCGTGAGCTTGTCGAGATCACAGCCTACAAACACATGAAACAACACAGGGTATTCCCTTCCATATGCAAGCTTCAGGAGCAGTTTTAAAGTTGTGAGAAGACATCAGCTCTGAGTTTCCCTTGAGTGTGAGGGCTTTAAATGGCAGAACGCTGACTGTTGATTACTAGAATGAAAATGTATGTTTTCTAAATGTGTGATAAACTGCTCTTGAAACGTGAGAACCCACAAATAGGATGTGGTTTTCAGCTACACATAGAGTTGTTCTAGGTTAGGTTTTTGCATTCGTTTTGCAAACTCTATTTTAACACAAGACCTAACTGGAAGTCACAAGAATTGTCATTTGAATATTTCTCACATTTTCTTTTTTATCTTGAGGTATCATCCATGAGAGAGCGCTACTACATGCTATTCACACTCTGGTAGCACAGTCCTCATGGCCATTACATAGTTTGGCAGATGCAACCATTAAGCTTAGCATGGTGCTATGAAGGTGGCATACAGGGCAGTGTGGAAACAGAGTGCATGCACTTTCAGTATTTCAGAAATGATCCCTGCAGTGCACACTGGTCCAGATTTTGTTGAATGGGCCAAGATGCTCTGCAGCTACCTGCCATTGACTGTGGAGGAAGGTATGTTCTTAAATACATCTGGCTGCCTGGACCCAGCTTCTGTGAACAAGATTAAACATAGAAGTGATGGGAGTTTCTAACTGCTGCCAGCTTTTTTACCTAAAAGCTCACTTTTGCAGGACAATTTCAATGGGAATTTAATTTTCAATTAAATGCTCCAGGTTCAACCACAGGAACTTGTGGGGTTGAAACATGCCATGCTTTGCTAAATGCAGAGATTTCCTCTGCAAGTACTTCAGATGATATAATCATATGAGGGTGGTGAGAACTGGCACAGGCTGCCCAGTGGCTGCCCTATCCATGGCAGTGTTCAAGGCCAGGTTGGCAGGGGCTTGGAGCAACCTGGTCTAGTAGAGGGTGTCCCTGCCCATGGCAGGGGGTTGGAACTGGATGAGCTTTAAGGTCCCTTCCAACGCAAATCACTGTGATTCTGTGATAATGGCTTCTTGAAAGCAAAGTCTGTATATAAAGACTGCACTTTATAATGTTTTAGGTACAAACATTGCACTTGCTGGTATGAGTCTTCGATAAGATCCTGTGACTTCAAGATCCTGCCCCCACCATAGGCCAGCCAGGTGGGCGCCTGCTGAAGGTCAGAGTGAAGGGACAAACTGTTCTGTCAGTCCTGTCATAAACATTATATATATGATATATTTTGGCCTTTGCCACATCTTTGACTATTCTATTATTTATAGTTAGTATTTTAAAGTCTCCTTTTTCCCCCTACTCCTGTCACAAGAAAATGAATGCTGGTTGCTGGTATATTTTGCTCTCATTTATATGCCCCAAATCTAGAATTACTCTGCTAACTTCATAGCCACTGATTATTTCACAAAATACTAATTCCTGTATTTAAAACAACTTTCCAAACAACTTAATAGGATATATCTCCTCCTTGTAACTACATCATTAACCTGAATCATGATAGTATCTGACATAGTCTCTATTTTTTGGACCATGCATTGAACTTATTTCAGATATCTGCCTGCAGAATAAACTGAGCACTGTGTACAATGATCTCTTTCTGTTATATGTGTAAATATTGGCTTAATCATTTTCCTATTTTTGTTTCAGCAGCAGTTTGCAGTATGCAGATGGACATTGATCAGCCTGCATTCAGTAGTCATACTGAAAATAAAGGTGGAGTCATGCTTGGAGGGCTGTTACTGTTAAAAATCAGAGGTTGCACATATTGAATGCTCTTCTGCTTAACGTCAGAGTTAACTCTTCTTGCAGTGTGTTGCATATGATATGTTGGACAGCTTCCACAGTATTCTGCTGTATGGCTGGCATATTCGTAATTCAGTGTCATGGGCTCCATTCTCTCTGCAACAACAACATAAAAGAAAATCAGAAAAGCTGGTAAGCCTTTCTGTCCAGAGAGAAATGGTGGGCTTATACTGCATTTGGATGCCCTTTTCACTGCTTTTCTGTGAATAGGTCATACCAGCTGATGTAGCTGCTTGTGTTAAGTTCACTGCCACTAGCTGGCAAGGACATTTTTTACTTTTGCTCTTTTTTCCTTTATTGTAAGCGAGTGATTTGGAGTCAGAAGTGGGAAATAGTAAATTCTTTATAGTGCTTTTATCACTATAATGCTCTAAGTACCAGATCTCTTGGTCCTTTTTTTATTATTGCATTGTGACAAACTAAATGGAAAAAAAATCTCTGATAATTCTTGAAGCAGAAGCTCCAGATTAATACCCATCAAAGTATTCAGACCAGCGTGTGCAAACTTTCCTTCCTCCGAGATGAGTTTTGTCATCAGTAGTGTGGATAATGAAGTGTTTGCCAGTGGAGGATGAGCCCTGCAATTGCAGTACCCATTCTGGACCTTTTCAGAAACAGGTCTTGTCACCAGTATGTTTTCGTGTGGGTTTGATTGATCTAAAGAAGCAGGATTTTAGTATAGTGATGTGAGAGGATATGCAGAGAGTTTATTCAGTCAGTGTACCAGGGAAATGATCTTTTGTCTTAGAACAGGCAACTTTGTGATGTTGACATCACTGTAAAGTATGAGATGAATTAAAGGAAAAATATGGTTCCTTGTAATATCATATAGTGTTGTCCTGCAAGATACTGAGTGCCTTATCTTCAGTTGTCTGCATAGGATCATAGAATAGTTCCATCTGAAATAAAGACTTGTATTTAATGGTGACATTGTCTTCAGTGTGAAAAATTTAAATGTTTTTGTCAATTTTGGATTACTTCTGCAAACAGAATAGCTATTAGTGAGTTATGTGGATCATATAGTGTAGGTGTCAGTAAACTGTTTCCCATTATCAGTGCGGGAATGAGCATTTAACATGGAGAAATGCCAGCTAAAACCCTAGAAACTGTATATTTCACTTCCTCTGTAACTGTTTTCCCTACTAATGAACATTGCAAATCAGTTTGTTTGATTTTATGGTGTTTGTTTTCAGGCTGGGTTGTAAAGCCACCATATTAAGGTGGGAACCTCAAGCACTGCTGGGAATAAGATGTGTGCAAATGCCTGGAAGAGGGACCATTCTGCTAGAGCCTTGTATAAAAACATCAGCTGGGCTCCCATGCATGTACCTGGCTTGGCTTCTACCCAGCGTGGTGGTTGTCGTAGTGGAGTTTTATATCCTCACAAGAGAAAGGAGTTAAATGAACTATATGGATATGCATGCTGTTGGCTGAAGGGATTTTTCTGTGTGTCCTCTTTGTGCCAAACCTTTTTTGGTCTGTGACAATATCATGTGTGGAAGAGATGAATTTTTAAATCATGTCCTGTTGTCGTAAAAACTGGGACATATGCTGTTGTCCTACTTCAATATAATAACCTATTTCTTCATTCAAGAAGTTTATTTCCCCGTAATTGCTGATGATTTCTTTAAGGCATAGTCTAAGTTGAATAGATTTTACTGAAGGTTTGCCAAAATATACTAAAAAAAAATTACTGTATAGGGGTTAAAGGGAAAAGGAATTTAACACCAAAATCAATATTATTTCAAAAATATTTGATTTTGTTAACAATGCTTGTTTGATATAATCATAAAAGTAGGCCTGACCACAGCACTTAACTCCTCCAACTATTCTGAAAATAGAAACATCGCACTCTTCAGTAAAAGTCTGCTGTAGAGGAACTAAGTTAAAAACAACAAGTTCATAAATATTTTCTAACATTACATTACCAAAAATGTTCTACTTTAAATAATACACATATTAGCACAGTATTTATTTTTTCTTTTGTGCAAAGACATTGTTTGTAGAGAATTCATGACAAAGGCAAGGACCTCGCAGTTCAGAATACTACCTCAGATTTGCCTTTGGATTGTGCTTTTGCCAGTCTTTTTTTCTACTGAGAAAAAAGTGCTTTTCTTACTGACCTATGGGTAATATATTCTCTTACTTATTTAATAATCTAAGTATTTAATACATTTATATAAATATCTACTACATTAATGATTATGCTATTGAAATATTCATTTGATAATATAAATATTGCCAGTAGACTGGCAAAAGACTGGCTATTACAGAAACAAGAATAGTTTAAATCTACTTGGAAGTTTTCTTCCCTAAATCACTAGTTTCTATACTGGCAGAGGGAAGCAGGACTTTATCTCCTCTATGAAAACTGTGAACTCTTCTTTTTCCCATATTCATTACCAGCATCAACAAATTTCAGAATCTTTGGGAAAAAAAAGTGGCTGACATATTTGTACTTTGAGCAAGCTATAATATGATTGTGGTTCTCTGGAGAAGCTGTTCTTAATTGTCTTTAAGAATGTGTGTTTTCTATACCAGGTCAGTACTGAAGGAACAGAAGTGCCAGTCCTATAACCTGCAAAAGCAAAGGGGAACTTAATCGCAAGAGGTTAAATGGACTGGGGTCCAATACAGCTGTATGGGGAGTGTTTATCCAAAGAAGAGCTCTGGCAAGGCTGTGAGAATAAGATTAATATTGGCATTTTTCTGTGAACAAAAAAAGAAGCACGTGCTTCTAATTGTTTCACATAATGCGTTCAAAACATATGCTTGATAACCATGGAGAACATTTGATGGAGTGTTTACAGAACAATAAACAGAACAATTAGAATAACAGATCACTCTGTGTCCCTGGACCTGCTCCTACTTCCCCCATACTCCCATTTCCTCAGCTCTGATGGTTTTTTCCTATTTTTAAAGTCTTTTTAGATTGATGCTTTTCTGGCAGTTTGGGCTGATTTTAAATTTCTCATCAAACTGTTTTATTCCCATTGACAATATATTTTGTATGCGCCTCTGCCTGGTCCAAAGATAATAAAGCTCTGATGAATTTCTGGGTTTGAACTTGAGGTCAGCTAAACCAAACCATTTCCCTCTCACCCACCCATTGTTATGCTATCATTGAATAACCACAGAAAGGCAGAAATCTCTAAAACTGCCAGTCTGAGAGCAACAATCCCACTCTTCCTGGCTTATCACCTTTTTTACTTGACTTCTTTAACCTGTATTTTAGCAAGCGCAGAGGCAGAAGGAGGTCAGATGATCCCCAGGCCAGTGTGAAGTATACGTGAAGGTTGAAGGCACACTGTTAAGGACTTCAGCAGAGTTCAGTGTTGGTGCCAACTCAGTGGCAAGAAGTTAGACACTGGATGTCACTGTGGATATACTCTAATTACTTCTATCTTGATTAGAGATATCCACTTGTTTGGCATAAATCACATTCTGTGATAACAGGTATTTAATTGGACTTTGGCTCTGAGTTCTCTTCATCATAGGACAAGGGGTAATGGGTTAAAACTTAAACAGGGGAGATTTAGGTTAGAAATAGGGGAGAATTTCTTCCCTGTGAGGGTGGTGAGGCACTGGCACAGGTTGCCCAGAGAAGATGTGCCTGCCCCATCCCCAGCAGTGTTCAAGGCCAGGGTGCACAGGACTTGGAGCAACCTTGTCTAGTGGAAGGTGTTCCTTCGTAAGCTTTACAGTCCTTTCCAACCCAAGCCAGTCTGGGATTCTATGATTCATTCCCCAGAAGTTTGTGAAGTTAAATTAATTAATAACAAGACTGTGTTGAGTTTTGGTGACTGTTTTGACCAGTGATTTCTTTTGGCAACTGGTAAGAGTAGCTTCACATGACTTCATATGTTCAAGTCTTTAATTGAGCTGGATAATTTTGAATATTCCTTTTCCTCCCCCAGCAGTAAATTTTGAGATAAAAACAAATTTAAAAAATGGTAAAAAAAAATAAAAAATGCAGAATCTGTCCAGTTCTGTTATACCCATGTGCAGCATGAAAAAACTGAAATTCAAGTTCTAACTAGAGTTGGCTGTGACCTTTACTCTTGATCTGAAATATAGCAAAATGCTAGATTGCTATGCCTTAAGTGTAGCTGCTTATCTTATACCGTATGCAGTAGTATGCATATGGATGGTCCAGCTTGTGTATATGTGGGTGGGTAAGGTGAAGCAAATCCAGCCAACATTCCCATTCCCTAGCTCAGATCTGATGAAGCCCTAGTATAAAATAAGAGGTAAAAAATTGGATAAAGAGGTATAGGATGTAGCGTGCATTAGTGTGGAGACTGAAACTGGTATAGAGTTCATGATTCATCTGTGATGTGCCTAAATATCTTCATATCACACATTTGATGGTGGATGTTCTCTTTGTTTCTGTCTACCAAATGGTGTGATGAAGCAGGCAGGGAAAGGGAGGAGGGTTGGACAAGCAGCGCAAGACAGATATTCTGTAAGTTTAAATCATTTAACTACTGAGTAGAATTTAAAATACCCTGGTTTGTTTTTTGCACATTGTGTGTATTTTGGGAATATTTCCACATGATAGCACTAACAAGTGTCTCATTAAAGTTGCCTCAAAGGGATCTTTTGAAAGAAATCTTATCAATCATGGATATTGTTTTATACATAGGACGTAAAGCTAGTCAATACTACATGTTAAAAGTAAAATATTGCATCTATTAGAAATATTAAGTCTGTGTAGTATTCACAGCTGAATACATAAATACTCTGTTATTTCCTTTTCACTCAGTACTTACAAAAAATAATTGTTACATTGGTATATTAAAAGCATCTTGTATTACATGACTTGGTTTTACCTGGATGGGGCACATTAACTTTCTTTTTGTCACTCAGTTGACAAACACAGACTTGGCTTTGCCATAGCAAAACTCTTAACTGTAATGCACTGTATTTCACAGTTGTGAAGAATATTCAGATAGTCTGAAAGATCAAAATTAATTACAAATGACCTGGTTTTGTTTGTCTATACCAGTCTAGGAGATCCATGAGGAGGGAGCTGGAGTAAGAAACCAGAATGCAGCAGTCCTACAAGAGTTTGAATTACAGTCCATGTATGACTGCTACAGCAAAATGAAGACTTCATAAAGTTTTACTTTTTTCACCTTTCCAGAAGAAGAAATGTGCTAAAAATTCAGCTCTGCACTAGATTTGGGTAAGCTGTGTGCGGGGGTTGCTAAAGAGGAATATGGCTGAGAAGGGCAGTCTGATCTTCCATCAGTACAAAGGTTTGTACGCTGTGTATTGCTTCATAAATAAGGTGAATTTGGGCAAGCCAGAGTTCAGCTAGCAGAACGTTCAGAAGTTGGAAAATAAAACTTTTCACAGATTAAGTTAAAAGGATAACTCACGTAATGTGAGTGTTTTAATACAGGCAAACATGAAACACAAGTGACAGTTGTCTTGTGCAGTGCCATTATGATAAGATACATGAATCATGGGAAGCTTTCATTATTCTCAAACCAAACATTATAAAAAGCTAGGAAAATGTGTTGTAACCTAATGGGAATGTATTTTTTAAGCACTTAACAAATTTATCCTTGCCTTTATATATAACATGAATGTAGTGCTTTTTAGAACAACATATATTTTGTTTGCAATTTAGATAATAATGGTAAGGACCCTTTTTTTCTCACTTGGAATTTTAATATTACTTCTCCTGGCTAGAGCTAAAGTTCTTTGAGTGACTTAATTTTTCTATTTTCATACCTTAGTTCAGTAGGACACTACAGTATTTCTCAATTTTCCAGGAACATCATTTATACTGAAGTCATTGAAACATTACTGCAGTGGTTTCACAGTTGAAAAACTAGTAGTCACACTCCCAGGCTTTACTTGTGATTAATGTACATTACATCTGGGAGTCTTCTCTTTTTTAATTAGTAAACTGTTCATACAGGAGGAGTAAACAAGAAACCTACAGAGGATGCTAACAGCTTATATTTCCAGTAGTGTGAAGCTATGTATAAATAGGACATGATGCATCCACTTCCCCTATGAAACAAATATTTGTAATTGTCAAGATGGTTGATGTTGAAATAATAATCAGTTCTTCTTCGGTTCAATTTCAGGGAAAAGCCATAATTACACATGACAGATATGCTGGAATTCACCCTACTGTCTATAAAATATTCCATAAGCCATCTCAGCGGGAGAGGCACATGCTAAGAGTTTATTTCAGTTTGAAAAGGAAGACATTTTTCTTTCAGTGTTCACTATGCTTTTGGCAGTAAGTGATGTGACTTCTATTGTGGCATTTTTAGATACTTACATAATGATCCGAAATGTGGTTGTGTGAAAAGAAAGGTAGCCACACTCATCTACTTGCTAAACAGTTCCATCAAGCTTTTTATTGAAGGGTGGCTTTTGTAAGACATACTAAGTGACAGTTACATCTCAAGATTTCACATCAGAACATGTATGCTTGTCTGAAACTTGTTTATATTGCATATTTGTGCTCTTTTCATTATGTAAAATCTTATATACTCTACGTGCCTCCTTATTTGAGACTTCTAGCAGACTGCTCATTTTCAACTCAAAACATAAACGAGTGCTGGCTGTTCATGGCCCAGCACTATCTTCACATAAAATACTTCATCCACAAATGAAACGCCTGCTTGGCAGATCAGATAAAAAAAGCAGAGTACATCCTGCACCCAGATCTGCTCTGTGGCTAGAAATAGGCAGGTGAAAGACAGAATTCTGCTTTATTTGGAATGTTAGTGTTATTCTGCAGTCCATTTCTGAAGGACTTCACTCTTTTTTTCTCCTGCATCACTAACTTTAGCAAGTGAAGAGAACCACACGGCTCAGGGTTTATGCATCCTGATAGTTCTCCCGCCCTGCTATTTCTTTTTCAAGTGTGTGTAAAAAGCATGAGGAATTCAACTGTGTGTGAAGCAGCCCTCCAAGCCAAGTGCACCTGACGCACCACAACAAGAGGAAATGCAGGGCTAATGGAAGAAAGTGTCAGTCAGACACTTGTGGAAGGAGACTGCACAACTTCTCGGGCAATCTGTGCCAGTGCTCAGTCACTCTCAAAGTGAAAAAAGTGGGTTTTTTTGTGATCAGATAGACCCTCCTGTGTTTCAGGTGGTGCCCATTGCCACTTCATGTCAGGTGCTAAACATATTGCTGTAGCAAGTAGAAGCAGAAATGTAACCTGTGTTACACCTACAATCTATAGAAAAAGGTACAAAAAGGCCATCTACTAACTGAAAATCTGTAGTCGAAGAAAATTCCTGGTTTTGTTGTTAGTTGAAGGGCTCTTTACATGCCATGGGAAGTACTAGTGATATGGTCTTATATTTCAACTTCCATTAAGCTTACTTTTTGACTCTGTCAGATATAAAAAGAGAGCACAACAGGCTTGATTTCCTATGTATGGGAGAGCATCAGACCTCTGCACATGCTACAACCTCTGCCTTTTTCCTTCCAGACAATATATCTTTAGTTTATGCAAATGGTCATTGCTACACTGACTTCTGTAGCATTGCACTGGTTCTCACCAGCCTGTCCATAGGAGTTACAGACTAATGTTAAACAGTTACTTGATACATATGTGCCCATGTCATACACTTACAACGTAGCGTTCCTTGCATTTTGTCTCCACCTCTTTAAGATTTTCAATAAAAACCCCTCTTACTTTCCAGTCCTCACCAGCAATCTCCAGTACATGTAAGTGGGTTGTGGTTTAGATGCAGCCTTGAGTAGAATTAGCTTAATGTCAACTCCAAATTCACTTCTTGTCTTTCTCTCCAAGGATGGTATCTGCAGAGGACAGGGGCATTTTTAACGCTCTGTTTCAGGACCTTAGTTCTGCTTTGTTACCTCCAAAAAATGTGTGATATATATGACAAAGACTGAAAGCCATTAGAGCCCCACGTTCAGTTGACAGTACTATTTTACAGAGTAGTTTATTGCCTGCATGGTATCTTTCAGGACAGTAGGAATCATCATTGATTTTAACTTGAGTTTTCTTTTGTTCACTTAGCAAATAGGCACTGCGAAAAAACTCTCAGCTTTACCCAAGTGTCTTTTGTTTAAATATCACAGCTGATTAAGTTAGGCCCAAAATACAGCCCTCTGAGGAAAATGGATATAGAACCATAGTGTGAGTATGACTGTTAAAGGAGTTTTCCTAGACTTTAACTAAAAATATTTACATTAAAAAAATAAGACATTTTCTGGAGCTGTTGAAATCTCTGAGACAGCAGTATTTTACTGATTTATAAGGACTGGTGAATATAACTCACAAATATCATTTTCATTTGTCCCGAATCTGCCATCCTTCTCTCTGCTAAGTCTTTGTGTCATTAAAACTCCCATTCCTATCACGGCTGCAACCAGTGGAGCAATGTGGGGGATGAAGTAACTCATAGCAAAGCCATAGATGGAAACAACTGAATTCCAAAGTAACTATAAAAAGGCTTTCCTAATCTGAACTAGACTTGATATTTGTAAGCTTTCTTTTGGAGATGTGTATTAGCCTCATTTTACAAATGATCTTACAAACAGCTCAGAGCACAGAAAGGAGAATGTGGGGTCCTGACTCTACTATGATATGGCTCTACCGAAACAGAGGCACACCAAAAATGCTAAAGGGTTTCCATTGTCCTTGGCTGTCACCTTCTCTCCTGGTCATAAATCTGTGTTGGAAAAATGGTAAGACTTGAAATAGGATTCACCCTCAACTCTTAGTGGTTATTTGGCCTAAGTTGTGCTTGTTGATGTAAAGGTGAATGTTGTCAAAACACTCCCATTTCCTCTCTGACATGGGTTTTAATTGTGCACGTTTTCAGCATTTGTTAACTAGAACCAACTCAAATAAACACAATGATGTGAGGACTGGCAAAGGTTTACCCCTTTAAAAGAAATCAGGAATAAACCACCATAAAACACTTTAGCTGGACACCAGCACCATGCCCTGTGACAGACATTGAATAAGCCTCTAGAGGTAGCATTGCCAGTAATATTTGGTCTAACCTGCAGCACCTTGGCTCTCCTAGCACTGGGTCTCTTTTGAGAAGACCTCCCCTGTTGTTCTGCACCATGCCCAAGTGGGTGGTAGCCTTCACTTTGGGCTCTCCAAAGGTTTCTTGGGGGGGGGGTGTGTGTGGAAAATGACTGAGACCACAGTGATGTTTTGAAAACTGAGCAGGCAATTTAGTCAGAATCAATAATAAATAACAAAAACAAATCAGGAGAAACAGACAAAATGAAGGTTGATTGATGAACACAATTAAGTGTGGCCATTTTGTCCATTTGTTTGGTGTCCTTAGGCCATGATAATTCTACAGTTTGTGTAGCTGCTTTACTATTTAATGCTAGATCATTGTAAAGAATGGATTGATCTATTGAAATTTATAGCAAGGTAAGCATTAAAATACTCTGCCTGACTAGCTAAGGATTTTCTATCTCACTGGATTCTCTGAATATATGGATAAGTAAAATGATACTGATGAAAGTTTTCCTCTTAGGTCTTTTCTAACCACTGGGCTTTACCCTGCCTTTTTCACTTGGTTTGTGAGTTTAGTCCTTTTCTCATTTGTTTTATCAGACTAAAATGTTCCAGAAAATTGTATCTTTAAAAGTACTCTACATTAGCTGAATGCAGCAGGCAGGTAAGTAGTCGCTTAACGCCAGTGACATTAACCCCATCTTCTTTAACAAAGAAGACAAATGGGAATTAGGAACATAATCAAAGAAATCAGGCTGTCTTGTCCCTTCTTGTAGCTTAGCATAGATTTTTGTCCAGTTATTCCTGTATTGAACACAGATCCTTGTGTTTATGTGGTGTTCAGGCTTCAGACAAACATCTTGTCCCTTATTAAAAGCGTTTGGAGGTGGAGGATACTCTTTTCCTGCAGTATTTTCTTTCAGTGGTTGCCAGTGTGTGTAATTTCTCTTTTCAGACTGTCTGAGATTTCAAGTGTTGGTTCTTTTGTAATTGGCAGACTCTCTCTGAGTGATAAGACCTGTCATCTCTAAATTTGCCTTTGAGCAAAACAGGATTAGATTCATTAAGGCCCTCTCTACACAGCCATACATTTTTGGCCCTCAGTGCTGCTGCTTTAATAGCCTTTCTAAAGTACATTTAAAATAACAATGTATTTTAAAAGGAAGTTCAGGTATCGTTCTTGCCAATGCTGTGTGCTGTTCTGAAAGAAACATCCTCTCCAGCTTGCCATTAGCTCTTGAGCCATGGAAGGTTCATGTTAGTCCTGGCAACATGAGTATCGCCCTGCAAACTTTTTTCAGGGCTTTTTGTCTTCTGCGATTCCTGGATCTGTTTTACAGACTCTCAAGGAGGAGGTGCTTGAATGAAGTTATTGATAAGAAAAGGAAGAAAAAGAAAGAACTGAAGTGCTGTAATCATGTGCATCTGTCCCACAAGCAGGTTATTGGATACTTCTGAAATGGTGGTATGGTGGGGGCAAGGTAAATCCATGAAATCTTCCCAAGAGTTTAAATGTATTAGTTCTTTGAAAGGCAGATGTGTTCCCTTAACAAATGCTAGTGAAGGTGCATTTAGTGAGTCTTTGGAAGAGTTATTCAACCACTCAGGAAAAAAAATCTTTGAGATGGAAGAAGCCAGTTTAAGTGATCTACTCTGTCAGCATGTTAATTCCTAGCACCGTAGGACTGACCAGTGCATTTTCAGGGGGTTTGTCCAAGCACTGAGTGTTGGTTCATTTGTTCATTATATTTTATATGAAACTACCATGCCTTCAGGAAGTTTTAAACTGTGGCACTGTTACAAAGATTCAGGTTCAAGGAATATGTTAGAAAGGACTAACACATATTGATCAGGGACTAAGAGTGAGAAAAGTTTGTTTTGTGCATCTGTGGGCAGGATGCACAAGTAAAAGCCATCTGCACCAATAAGCCAAATTTTCTGACCATTAAGAGTGAAACTTGCAGGGATTCACCAGATTAATATGTCCCCTCCTTTACTTTGTAGATGTGGAGCACAGTTTTGCTGTAAAAGTTCCATATGGAGGGTAGGCTCAGGGCTTTTATAGCTACCAAGAAACCAGGATGCCTTAACTGTCCTAGTTAGTTCTTTCTGTTCACAGAACATGGTGGTTGTTTTCAACAGGAGAAAGCACCTGAGGATTTAATCCACGCAGTATCACTGCACCAGTGTCACTGTGCACAATATTGTTGCAATTTTTTTATGGGTAAAGAACACAATTTTCTATGGTTTGCCTGTTTCTATTCCGTTTAAAACCCAAAAACTTAAAATTCAGAATATGCAGCTTTCATGACATTGTGGTTTTTTCATCCATTTTATTGCTAAACTTCTTACTGTTTAAACTTTCTTACTGTTCAAAGAACTGACCAAGCTCAGACTGTTTTGTAAGCTTGAATATTACGGGATGGACTGCTGTAGATAAGGTGCTATCTTACTGGGATGTTGATACTGTGGGATCGTTTTGCTCTATCAAAACAGCATGGGCTTTTTCTAACACTGTTGGGGTTTTTTTTTCCCTTCAAGTTCTTTAATTCACTGACAGTTTAACTGATCAGTGTGACAAAAACTCACTTTAAGTTTAGCCACTGACTCTTACAAATGCTATAGGCTGAAGAAAAGCATCTTTTCAATGGCTCTTTGAAAACTGAGATTAAAAGCAATCAAAGAATACAGATACTTCTTGACTTGAGGATATATTTTAACGCATGGAGCAGAAAAGGCTCATACAAATCTAGTCAGGCAAACAGTTTAGTTTCCACAAACCCCCCAAAACCACTATAAATAAAATTGATATATCTGAATTTTGGAAGTTTCTTTGAAGTTTGTTTCAGAAAATGAATATATTTTCAACCCCACAAGCCTGCACAATGTGGTATCTTCAGCTGTCAATATTCTTGCACATTCTTATTTCCTGTCACTGCCATGACAATCACTGTCATGAGTCAAGGGCATGCACTGGTGATGATCAGAACAGCTCAGTCAGAAAAACCCCTGTGCTACAAGGGCTGGGCAGTTATCACTTGAGAATGGGATTGATGGTGGAAGGCTTTTTGCTTCATTGACTCCTGGAAGAAAAATGAATTGGTAATTAAAAAAAAACCCCAAACACTTGTGCCTTTTTGAGCTGTAGAATGGCAGAAGAGGTAAAAGTAGGCATAAGAACTAAAAATAGATACACTGTCCTTTCAAGTCCTCTTGCATGATAACAGTAGTAAGTCTGGGTAGGCTTGTTGGCATAGTACCTATAACCAGGTTAAGAACATACATTCCTTATGTTCTTTTTCCAAGAAAGATGGTTTCTTTACATTCCTCCTATCAAAGTAATTA
>WTXV02009779.1:0-23091 GCA_009823435.2 Nymphicus hollandicus
CCCCCCATT
This sequence comes from Nymphicus hollandicus, assembly GCA_009823435.2. Lineage (NCBI taxonomy): Eukaryota > Metazoa > Chordata > Aves > Psittaciformes > Cacatuidae > Nymphicus > Nymphicus hollandicus. The sequence continues at coordinate 10 of WTXV02009779.1, forward strand.
ATGTTATCTTTGACAATGGAAATCTATTTTATAAACCAAGCATAATGATGACTTCATTTTTCTGATTAAAGTTAGTCATCTGTTTATTTTTCCAGGGTTAGTTAACTTTATTCGCATGGGATTATGTTAGCAATTATGTTTAGAATGAAATCTCTCTTCATTTTTAAACAGATCTGGGGGAGGAGTGAAGAGAAAAAATATTTGTTTGCCACTCAGTAATCCAGTCCAAATATCTAACAGTCCCTCTGTGGCAAGAGGCAGCATATAACTTTTAAGCTAGACTTGGTGCTGAACACATTTGAACAATAAAACCCTAGATCACTAATATTTGAAGTATTTATTTCTAATTTGCTCACCATCTGCTCTGAAATTCTTTGGTTTATCCTGCATGTATTTAAAGGCCCCAATACCTTTTATAATGAAATTTAAAAACAAAAAAACAGCTCTGGTTACTTGGTCCGGGAGGTAGCAATACTGAGTGTTACATGAATTCGCTGAAAGTTCAGAAATGTTTTATGTTGCGTTTTTACTGTTTCATGGCTTATCATCCTTTTATTTGTTAAACATAACATTTCTTGGAGAAAACAGCAACTTTATTTTGGTATTTTTATGCTAATTTTTTTTACTAGGTCATTAACAATATAAAATGAGCCAGTAAATTTAGAGAGTCTTAAGAGTAATTTTAGGTAGTGTTGATATATTCATATATTTTAATTTAGAAACTCCCAGACATGAAAGAGTGTTATGCATTAAATTCAGCACCTGATCACATGCATGTTGGAAGGTATCCAGAGACTGGGTGAGCAAAGACTGCTACTTCTTAGTCATGCCACTGAAATTAAGATTAACTCCCTAGAGAAGACAATTGAATTAACACAGAATGTTTTATGTGCAACAAAAACAAACTTACCTGTATCACTACTTTGCTTACAACTTTCAAAAGTGCAGTCAGGTACACACTGCAGTGGCTGTGAACAGGCTGATTTTTCACATTAAACATTTGTTGTCTTTTCTTAATTGTATTTTAATGTTAAATTTTAATGGTTTAATTATGTGCACATTACCATTGCACTCCAAGAGAAATATTCTGACTTAATACTGATGGCTGTTTTAAATGGTAGATTTATAATTTGGTATTTTTTTCTCATTGCTTATGTTTTTTATTAAGCTCAGCTAAGCAAATTAGTGATGTTAAACAGAAAAAACAAATCTTGAAAATACTAATCATTTTATTTTAACTCTGATGTGTGCATTATGCATTTATATAAAGAAAACATTCATGCCATATCATTAGCAAACAAATAATAATCAGTCAGACATTAAGTATTATTAAAAGACAAGAAGATTTTACGATGAAGACAGGAGAAATAATAGAAATTTGCAGAAGGGCTGTTGTTGTATCTTGTAAGGAATAGCTAGAAAATTAGATTAATCAAGGAGCAGACATTTGGAAGAAAGTTTGTGTGAATGCCTGACAGTCTTGCTCTTTCCCTCATTTCAAATGTTGGCAGGGTAGCATGCAGCTCCAAGGGAAATGTGCTCCTTTCATACTTGAGTAATTGATGAATTGTATGCAATATGCAAATGAGAATCCATAAATCTTATGAATGACAGCTTAATTTATGTGAGCCTTAATGAATGCAGGATTAGATTTTAATTAAATATCCTCAAAGGCACCCTGAGTAGTAGGGTTTTTTAGGCCTTGTTTTTTTTGAAGACTTGTTTCACATGGAGTGCATTTTATGAAAGAAGAAAATCAGGCAAAGAACTTAGTAGAAATGTTCTTGTGTTTTAATGATAAGCATTGTTCTGTTTTGTGAAGCAAACAGCACTTCAACTGATAATAAGCATTTAACAAAATATCTACAGATCTTTTTTGTACTTCCTACACAATTTCCCGAATTTGATTAGCTTTAATTGCTGCTGGCTTCTGATATTGTATGCTATTTTTAATTATAGGAAAAGTTATTAAAACTTTTCCAAAAATAAACAGTATCTGCAGAAGAGTTCATTAAAGTTTGATTGGCTATATGAATGTTTTAAATGCTAAATCTGATTCCACTAAAATAAGGTGTTCCCACCCCATTTTGAAAATTGCATCTCTAGACAATACATAACAGGATAAAATGATAAATAACACAGAAGGTTGTAAATAACATTTAGCAAGCAGAATTCTAAGATAAAAGTGTTGTGCAACAGTGCCTGCTATTCCCAGCTGTCTTTGGAATAAGGGGACTGACCCTGTTCCTCTCACACCTGTTTTAAATTAGCCACCAAGAATGTGGCTAGAATCTGCTTGAGTTGGGAAAGTTGAGCAAACTTCAGAAGGACAGGCACTGAAGTTGTGCAGGATGTGTTTCCTTGGCCTTATTTCACTGATTGAGTTTGTCAGTGTTACTTGGTAGTGCTTAAATGGCAAAACCACCAGTCCCTTCAGGTAGTTTTCTATTCTCCTGTATGTGATTTTTGCCTTTTGAGAAAAGGAAAGGCAGTGACATCCATTCATTGGCAAGATCTGAACTTTTTTTTGGTGTTGTTTACGGCTGTGAAAATTGTTTTCTCTTAAAAAAAGAAAAAAAACTAAATACAGTTGGTAGTTGTAATCTTCCCTGTGAAATTCAACAACTTCAGAAAATTCAGAAACTCATAATTTTTCTTTCCAGCTACAGCAGTTTATCAGTAACTCCTTTTCCAACTTTGTCTAGTCAAGATTCTTCCTCCTCATTATCTCATTGGTGCTCCTCTTCCTGGCTTTTGTCCACACTCTGGCTGCGCTAATGGCAGCTGGGGTGATCTTCTTGTTTCTTTTGGCTGAAGTAGTAGCAAAGACATGGAGAAGGGTAAGGAAGAATTAGACTTTCCTGGTTAATGAGTAGGTATAGAGGAGTTGTTCACATCCTCTCATCTCTGAGACAGACCTCTTCAAGTCAGCTGTGGGCAGGTATGGAGAACCTCTGTGAGAAGCAGACTTTGCCACAGGGCAGCAGAGCTTACTTCCTCTGAATGCTCCTTCATAGGAGAGAGCATAAATAAAAAGCTATAGAAGAATGTCAGTAAAAAAAGGTATAGGACAAATCCACAAGACAAATCCCAAAGGCCTGGTGACATTCTGGTTTGAAGTCAGGTATGAAATAGCTGGACAGTTAATACAAAGCTGTGAACTCCTGCATAAAACTCTGTTGGTGTCAGTGGAATGGTGGCAAATGCGATGCTGAAAAGGGGTCCTAGAGGGTGTTTAGAAAACTACAGACCTATACTTCACAAATAAGTAGAAAGAATATTGCTAATGGACATGAGATAAATATGATGTACTGGTGAAGAGTCAACAATGCTTCTGTAGATAGAAATTCTAATAGAATTAATGAATATGCAGGAAAAGTTTACGCAGTTAATAAAAACCTGGATTCTCAGAAAGCTTTTAGCAGAGTTCCTCAGCACAGAAATTATGCTGCCATGGGTGATTTGGAAAATACCTGGTTAAAATGTAGCAAACTGATAATTTGTTTCGTTTGCTAGTTGAGAAAGATCACTGCTGAAGTCTCATGGTGGGCTGTGATAAGCCTGTGTTTTTCAGTATCTTTGTAAACAATATGACAACAAAGGGAAGTAATAGGACACTAAAAATTAAATGTTAGAATCTGCCTTACTAGAAAAGACATCACTGGAGCTGAGAAGCGGAGAGAGCGAGGGAGGAAGGGAAAGAAAGGAAAAGGCCAGAAGGGAGCATTCTCCTAATAAGAGAACTAGAAGTCATCAAATGAAACTTAGAGATGGTAGATTTAAAAAAAAAATCTGAATCACTGCTTCCCACAATTCATACTTAAGTTGCCAGATATACTGCCACAGGACACTGTAGGTGCCAAAACCTGATAAAGGTTCAGAAAATCATAATATGGTTTAGGTAAGAAAAATCCATCAAAACCACTAAAATACCACTGCACAAGGTTCAGAAAATCTCTGGGTTGCAATTTACTGGAGGCTGGGAATGTATCCTTATACTGTATCACTGTATGGTTTTCTATATATCTTCCTTAGGAAAGTCATAATCAAGAGACAGGATACATGGTTAGGTAGGCCTGTGGTTTCACTCGGTATGGATGTCCTTTAGTTATTGTAATACGTGTAGACTTTTATAGTGTCTGTTAGATTGGGCTTTACAAGTAAGCTTTGAATGGTTGCTTACTGTTACATACCTAGAGATTCCATTCTGTCTAGTGACTTCCATTTATAAAATACAAGTGTTTGAAATGGAAAAACAAAAAGTCCCAAAAAATTAAGTTAGTTAACATAGACTTAGATTGGTTTTACTAGTGGATGCATATAAAATAGAAAAAAACAGTAACCTTCATATAGAAATAAGAAAAATAAGGTATCTCAGGCACTGAAAGCTCTAATTTCTTCCCATATGAAGATTTATATCTATATATCTATATACATACATACATGTAGAGGGAGCTTCATATGTATTTACCCATCTATCTATCTTCCTATATTTCTTCCTGAGGAAATTGTAGAAATCATCACAAGAACTTTGAAGCCTGTAGTTATGTGGCACGTTTATTTTATTCCTTGTATATTGACCTTATTTGCTCTTTCTGTGCTAAATACGAGCACTCATTTTGATTTTAAAAATAAAAAGGATGGATGAAGGTGAAAGAATAAGGGAGAGTCTTTGAATTTAAAATTATGAGATCCAAATAGAGTTTCATGAGATAAAATGTCTCTGTAATCATATTTAACAAACTGTAATTCGCAGCTCAGCTGTATGCTACAATTTGCATCAGATTCACTGCCTACAATGCATGTTTTTTCCAAGAAGACCTGCACAAAATTTATAAAAAATAAATTAAGTGAAAATATGTATGGATTCTCTGCAATGCATGGATTTCATGTTGTAAGAGGAATCAGGCCCAATGTATCTGCTCTATTTGTGAGAGGTAATTATAAGATCTCCTTGAAAAAGGACGTTTTTACAGATCTTGATTTGGCTTTCAGCATTTATGAATTTGAATTGACATCCTCAGCACAGTGCCAATTCCGCATGACTAGATTCATTCCACAAACGGAGTTTAAATGACTGTGTATATATTGCTAAACTGACTGGGGCAGGGTGTTATGCAAGCCTCAAATTGTTAACCTGGTGTGGCTTTGGGAAGAAGGAGATTTTAGCTGTGTTGTGCCATTTGGCGTCTTGACCAGAGAAATAAAATGGTCTGGTTTATTTACCGGTATAGGCAAAACCAGGTCATTTTAGACTTGGGTTAGCTTTTACTGACTGGATATGAGGGAGAAGAATCACCACTGTGGTTGGCATGAGGAACCACCAATTTTTCCAGTCTCACAGGAGCAGAATCATTTTGCTGTGCCTGTCTGTGGCTTGGAGGGAGCAGAAAGATCTCCACACTGCTTAAATCCCTCAGCCTTTATGTCACACATCAAAATTCACCCTCTTCCCCTTCCTAGTCAAAAGAAACATATTTTATTTTTTATTAGCTTTGGTTTTTTTTTTTGTTTGTTTGGTTTTTTGTTTGTTGTTTTTTTTTTTTGTTTTTTTTGTTTTTTTTTTTTTTTTCAGGCAGGGATTAAACCTCCACCTTGTTAGTTGGGAGTTTTACTGATTTCATAGAGAGGAAGCCTGAGAACTAGCTGAAGTAAGTCAGTGGCCAAAATGAGAGCGTTCTTTTAGTGAAGATGGCAACCTTATAGTGGGAAAGCAAGTTTATAGCCACGATGTCCAAAAAGCTAATTGTTCTCTCTTCTTCAGCACTGGCGAGACTGCATCTGGAGTACAGAGTCTAGGTTTGGGCTCCCCAGTACAAGAGAGGTGTGTATGTAGTGGAGCAAGTGCAGTGGAGGCCACCAAGGTGGTTGGGGGACTGGAGCACGTGGCTTGTGGGAGCTGGGGCTGTTCAGTGTTAAGATGAAGGCAGAGGGAGGATTTTGTTGAGGTCTTCAGCTACCTAAAGGGGGATATAGAGGAGACAGAAACAGACTTTTCTTAGGGGAGAGCTGCGAAAAGGCAAGGGACCAAAGTCCCAGGTTGCAATAAGGAAATTTCTGTCTAGATAGAAGGAAAAGTAAAGTCACCAAGAGAATCGTTAAACACTGGAACAGATTGCATAGAGTGGTTCTGGATTCTCTAACCCTGGAGATAATGACAGCTCACCTAGACAAGGCCCTGAGTAACCCGTTCTTACTGCTCTTTTCCTGAACAGGGTTTGGACTAGATGAGCTCCAGAGGTCCCTTTTGCACTAAAAGGTTCAATGATTGTGAGTTGGGACTGCATCTGCCTTCTGTATTTGTCTTACACCATTATCACCATATTTACAGCTAATATCTGTTCAGATTCATTTTTTATTTGACTTATCTATTTTAATGATAAAGTTAGTTTTGGTAAGTTCTAAGTGTACTTTGTAATGGTACTTTGTAATGGGTGAACTTAAAAAGTCTGTACTCTTTTAGCCACCTTGTGAGTCCTTGTTTCAGCTTTGTGTATAACAAATAATGTTACAGCAAGCAAAAATTGAATTTAGTTCTGTTGAACTTTGCATTTTTTTAATATGCTCAGCTTTTAGGTGGGGAACAATAGGCAATGATATTCACTGGAACATATTATTTGAAAAGTTTGAAATACGTGTCTTGATTTGCGTATGTTATCTGATTGATTACTTTTGCTCTAGGCCCCAGTATGTTCACCTCTGAAGAGGTAAGTGCTACTGAGTTGTTTGATTTAGCATTTGATTTTGCCTTGATGGGATTGCAAACACAGAATATGTTCTTGCATACAATAATAATGTTGACAATCTACAACATATGTGTTGCACGTAAAAGATTTTAAAAAGTTATAGTAGGTGATACTGTCTGTGTTTAAGTGTTACAAGCCATGTAATAATCTGATCATAACTGACATGGGAGATGCTTTTATAATATTTACAAAACCATGATAAGGTGGATTAATATAGCAGTTACATTTTCAGCATCTAACTGAAATCTATCTGAACAATTGTTACTTCAAGGCCAGGTTGGACAGAGCCTTGGGCAACATGATTTAGTGTGAGGCCTCCCTGCCTATGGCAGGGGGGTTGGAACTAGATGATCTTAAGGTCCTTTCCAACCTTAACCATTCTATGGCTATATGATTCTGTGGTGGTTGATTAAAGGAGATTCGTAATGGAAATTGTAAAAGAACCCTATAATTAAAGTAAGTCTGAAGGGAATATATCAATTGTGGAAGGTATTACAGCAATTTTGGGCAAGGCTTTGCTGTGATTATGTGTTTTCATGGATAGGTCACAGTGTTCCATGTCTTTACGTATGTATGAATTTTAGTTTAGGACAAAATGAAGCAGGTGACTTAATTCATACTTAATTTATACTGTCAGTACACATTTCAGTGGATAGCTCTATATACATCTTTGTAAAATAATGTTGGTTGACTTGGCTTTGGCAAAGGCACACTGATACTAAAGTTGGGCTTTCATTCTCCTAGTTAGCTGTGCTTTGGTGCCTGAAAGTACTTCCAGTGCCAGTGTTGACTCAGTATTATTTTAATTTGTTATTTAGTGCCAGCTTAGTACTTTCAACTGGTGTTTGTGTTGTAAATGCTGCTATTAAATTACTTTTTGTCAGAACTGAGTATCAGACCCAAGCAATTTTGGAGACACTGAAGGAACCTGAATAAGTCTAATTATGTTATCTCTCATGAGCCCTCTTTTCTTCCTTCACTCCTCTCCAAGCTCTAGAAGCATGTGTGTGATGAAGGGAGGAGCTGGCCTTTGTGCACAGCTTCAGTAACTACGAAGCTCACCAATTACAGACACATTGTATCTCATGCTGTACTTGTAGCCTTCTAGCTATTTAGTCAATGTGAATACTGAAGTCAGTAGAATTACTAGACCTTACCAGTGTGTAGAATGTCATGAGTTTTAGTTCAAAACTGTATTTAGAAAGAGTCCAAACATCAAAAAGACCCAGCTAGTCATCCTGATTTTTTCACCCATTTAAAACAATGTAAGTAAGCTGCAATTACGTTAAGCACAAGTAAATAAAATTAATTCTGCAGAAGTGGATCCAAATAAAAAAAACAAAGCCCATGGTCTTCTGAAAATGCTTCAGAAATTCTCCTCTTCAACCTGCCATATTGGTAAGAATTTCAAGTGCTGGCTAAAAGGAAGACCAGCACTTTTGGTATGGTCAGTTGCTGCACAGAATGGAAAGGTTTGTGAAAGTCTGATATGTAGCTTTGTATGACACATATGCAGAACTGTTAAGTCAGAAAGTCTGAAGCATTTGTTGAGCAATCAGAATGTAGTAATTATACGTGCAGTTTGGTGTTTTTAATGGTTCTTGACTTGCCAGCATCATACAGAACTTGGCTGGCGCCAGGTAGGCTTGGCAACAGCTCTGAAAGGCATGAGTCATGGCAATAGTTGCCAGATCCCAGAGATACTAGTACATATCTGAGAAGAAAAAAGTTCTTGACCGCTTTGAAACAAAACAGAGGGAATGTAAAGATCAAAAGTTGTAACAATTCCAGCCCCTTTGCTATCCGGTTTTGGTATATTTTCGATTTCATGACATCATGGGTTATCTGCTTGTTCAGTGGCCATCTACTTGAAAGTAAAGATTATTGCAAATCAGAATACTGATTTGTAATATGTCAGAATACTGACATTGCTAAGGCAACTGTTGTCTTGCAATGTCATGGTGGCTTGTATTACCCATTGTGGATATTTCTAGGTGGCACAATAGAATCATAGAATCAGCTAGGTTGGAAAAGACGTTTAAGATTATCAAGTCCAGCCACTACCCCAGGACTGCCAAGACCACCACTAAACCATGTCACTGAGGGCCTTATCTACACGGTTTTTGAACACTTGTTTTGGGATTCGCTTTAAACAGAAGATTTATAGCTTTATTGTAGAACAGACTGATGTACAGAGGCTGGAAGCTGCTATGCAACTGCCATTGGCAAAAGACAGAAAATTTTTCTCACCAAGCTGCTGTTGCTGTAGGCAATATAGGGATACCTGCTATGATTCACTTAGAAAACGTTATGAAACATAACCTTAGAAGATCTGTTCACAGATACCTAGAAATGAAGTTGCAGGGATATGAAAAAATATTTTTGGTCTTCTTGTAGCTATTGTTTCAAAGCAGATAAAAGAGATTAGAAAAAAATCTATATCCAGGGCACTCAGACACAAAATTAAAATGTAGTATTGCTTACCTAATCTGTTTCTAATTCATGTTTACTTAGCTATTTTATAATTTTCTCTCCCCCTAATATTGGGTCAGAAGCTTCCTTGAACTTACTGCTGTGTTAATTAACTCACTAAGAATTTGATATGAGATTTATGCACTGTTCTTTTACAGTCATTGCCTCACAACCAGCAATGAAAATACGATGTCGTAGAAAGACTCATTTTTAAAATTCTGTGTCCACAGGACAGTGTTCAACCAGCTTTTGTATAAAATCTTGGATGCCAATTGTTACTCTGTGACGAAAGAGCTTGATTTCAGAGATTTGGAAAAAGACCCCACTTTTAGTACCAGAATGAGTGCAAAAAATATTTAGTTTTGTAATCACATAGTACTAAGTCTTCTGTAGGCTAAAGATGTGTTAGTTTTTTGTATTACCTTTTGACACTCAATTTGTGGTGTTGGATCATGGCTGCTTAAGTTTATCTCTATCTATAGGGATTTCTTAAATTTTCACATGAGCAGAAGAAAATACCTATTAAATATCCTTTAGGTTAGGTGCAGATTTATTATGATTGAATTGAAACATTAAAAAAAGACATCCTATGCAAATATATATGCATATATTGTGCCCTCGCTTTTTAAATAGAGACCCTTTTGGTTTTTGGGGAGCTTTGCTTCAGAATTATTGGTATAATATATGTACATATGTATAATACAGCTCACTCAGGTCCACTTAATCGATTTGGTTATGATAACGGAACTTTTTTTTCATAAGTTTTCTTTATTGTTTTGAAAAATGTATGAAGAATGCATTCGGTGCTTTGCATATGTGGTGCTTTCTATATATACTACAAAATGCTGACGGAGTAATGATAAATTTGCTTCTGGCATTGAAGGGCTGAATCTTGAGGTGACTTTTCTTCTTTTGTTCTGTATTCACATAATGCCATTAGTATTGTTTGTTACAATGTAGGATATTTATAACAGGAAACATCTGTGGAGCAGTAATAAAGAATAGTTTTCATAAAGCAGTTTTACATTATCCTTCTACCAGTATCTGATAACAGTCACATTTATCTGGGTGTAGGAACGTTCTGACAGGTGTAAGGGATAACTGATTGATATAAACTCAGTACTGCATGAAAATGAACCTTTTGATAAAGACATCTTAGTTAGAACTGATAAGTAAAGTACAGAGAACATAACTGTCTGCTATTATGTATCATTTTATTACCTTTATGTTGATCTTGATCTTTTAAATGGATAGTAAAGCATTGACAAAAGATGACTGAATATAGACATTTGTATAATGTACCTTTAGCAGGAGCATAATCTTTAGATCAAGGACAACTTAACAGGCAAAGGGCTCATAATTCATTAAAATAGAGACACTATCTAGTTCATAACATTGGAAAACTTAAACAATGCAGTATTCTAAGGGTTCAAAATTAGTACTTTTTCTATTTCCTTAAAATATAAATCTATTTAGATTTTGATGGATTGAGAAGCAGATGAAAGCACTGGCTAAAAATTAAAAATAGTTAAGAAATTTATTTCCTATTTTATCAGTTCCCAGAGCTTTTATGGGCATATCCATGTTAACGTCTCTCTGATATTAAGTTTTGAGCAGATGGATGCCATGAAAATTATTACTTCATTTAATAAGATAGAAATAAAACTGTTTCTCCACTTGCGTATTTTTTGTGAACATGTTCTGACTGTAAGTGTTATACCAGTGTTTGGGTATTTTAAGGAAGAAAATAAATGGAAATCTGTAATAATCTGAAATCCTATAGAATCTAGAGATCGTTCTTTCAATTATGCAATAGTATCTTACATCAGTGTGGTGTTGGAGTCATGGAATAAACATCAGGAACTTTAATAATTTGACGTGCATTGATTTCATTTCATATAAAAATAGGGTCAATAAAAATAGCTAAGAAAATTCTAATAGAAAATATTTAATAGACCAAAGCACAAAGAAAGAAGGTAGACATCTATAGTATTTTATTGTATGTTAGATATTATTTCAAAATGTTTGTGTAAATATATGTAGTCAGACAACATTAATTTATGCTTATTTAGTAAAAAAATGCAGGAAATACAATCATGTGAAGTCCTTTTGGTATTCAGTATGTTGTGATTTACTTCTTACAGTGAAACAAATATATTTTTTTCTCATGTCTGAGGCTGGAACTGTAACTGCTCAGTACTACTAAGGTGGAAAAGGGAATAATAGAAACTGAAAATTAGTAATTTTTGTTCTATTGTGCTACTTTTGATAGGTTTTTAAACGTCCATTTATTTTAAAGAGTAAACTTGAGAAGAGGAAATATATTTGCCTTTGTAGATCTTCGTGAACCTTATGACATCATAATGTTAAAATAGTAAAAGTTTGCTGTTGTATGTGTGTGGATGAGTGTATGTGTGAATTTTGTGTTTACTGTCAGCTCATCAAAACCTGCTAAGTTGCATGAGTTGTGGTAATCCAATTCTTTCACTGACTGTGTTTTTATTTTAAATAAGAGGGTAGTTTTATGGGATGTACTCATGGTCTGAGATTCACTGCACAGTGAAAGTGGCCTCTTAAATCACTGGCAAAACATTGACCTTTTTTTTCTAATCAAAGAGTTTTTCTGTCCTAAATTTAAAGGAATTTATGCACGTGATTAAGCAATTTCTTGAACGAGGGCCTTCATTTTTACCAATAGGATACTTCATATGAATAGTAGTCTGTGCAGTGTAATTAAAATACGTTATCAGATTTAGCTTAATTAATGTTAAAAGAAAACAAATGCTTGATGCGTTCTTCAAGGACATTAAAAAAAAGCTTTCTTGATATTCTTGATTTGTCATGTTGTGCCAGTGTTGAAAATGAATGAATTACGTTGTTTGCCATAGTGACAGATTCTTTTACCTGAAATGTTGTTCTGCATATAGCACTTGTCTGAAATCAGTTGTTCATGTGCTGGAGAAGTCCATGTACATCTGGTATGCAAATTGTTATCTTTTAATCTGTTTATCAATACAGTGAGGTTAAGGTAACAGAGGTCTGAAAAAATTAACATTGCATTATCTTCATTTTTGTAAGTGAAATTTTAACGTTTAAGAAATGATTGTGTGGTCCACCTCACAAGACTCTCATATCTTCTTCCCCAGAGGCCAGTAGTAAAATTTCACTTGCATCAAATGGCAGGGAAACTATGTGCTTGTTTGTACAGGTTGTTCAACAATCTTTGAAGCATATCAGCAAATGCATAATTCACATTATTTCTTCTCTTGAGATCTTGATCCTTCCAATACATGTTTAGTATATGTGTGTTGGTTTAGTATTTATGGTCTGAGCCCAATAGCATTGCTAACATAGTGGTGTGTGTGGGTTTTTTGGTTTGGTTTGGTTTTGGGTTTTTTTGGTGTTTTTTCTTTTTTTTTTTTTTTTAAATATCCAAGAGGAATTGTTGATTAATTCAGTTTTACATATCATAGAAACTATTATTCCCATTAGTGATACATGTAGGCTCAATAAAGAGGCTGAAGTCTAAATAAACAGAACAGCTGAATTTCTGTTGCACTTGGAATCATGGTCCCTTTAGTTAAGGAATTGGACTTACCAGATATGAGGATAGAGGACTTTGACATACATAGCTGTTAATCTGTCACCTTCCATGAAAACTAAAATTTTTCCTATTGAAAGTTTAAAACATAAAGCAGAAAAAAAAAAAAAAACAGAACACAAACCCCAATTAACTCTTTCCTGAACACAGTATTTTTGAATTTTCAAAATGGATTTCAGCTTTTTGAAGTAATTTCTTTTAGAAAAACATACAAAATCCTGATTTGAAACAGCACTGTAAGAGATCATTGGTGTGCTGGCACATTTAAAAAGTGTAAATTGAGAAAAAAAAAAAAAAGGAAGGAAAAAGGAATGTCCTATAAAAGTATAAATGAGAAGCAAACCAAAACCAAACCACAGAACTGATATTTTAGAATTGTTTGTGGAATTGCATCCTGGCACAGACTGATTGGAATAAATGAACCTCTCCTGACCATTGACTCTCAATGTTTAGAAGCTGAATTCTGGAAGCATAGCATATATTAGCTTTGGTGCCTTTTTTTTTATATATATATATATATATATGTATATATTTACAGGTCTTGGCAATATCTGACGAGACCTTGTTTTCATTTCTGGTCACCACCTCAGCAAACTAATCAATGAGGCATGAACTGCTATCTGCAGAGAAAGAAATGAAAAATAAACCAGAGATAATCCTTCAGTTAAAAGGTTATTCTGTGCGATAAAAGCTATTTTGTTAATTTATTTACTTACTGGTACTGTGAGATAAAGTGAGGGAACAATTAGGGAATTCTAGTTGAAAGGATTTAAAAGGGCAATGACGACTTAATATTTTAGGTTATTTGATTGACAATATAGTTACACAGTTTTTCTGAAACTAAAAATAAAAAGGTTTCGGTGTGTCAAAATTGTTTGGTTAAATTAGTATTTTTCTGCTATTAGTATTTTTCTATCAGTCAGATCTTCATGCTCACAAATATTAGTCTTAAACTATATTTTATTGGTATATGGTAATTGGTTAAACTAGGATAATAGGTTGTTTGTTTCTATAAAGTAATAATTGTTTCCATATTTTATTCCTGTTTTTTCATATTTTCATACTTCCTGGTCTTCAAAATGTTCTAAGATGCATAAAAAATTTGTTGGTTTTCACCTGTATGTTATCTGGTAGAGCGTATTTGTAATTTGAAGATTTACATATTATTCAATTTGGTTTATTGAAACTAATTAAAATCATTTTAATATTCAGATAGTTCAGATAGTTACTTCTGAATATGAACATCAAGTGTAAGAAAATTAGCAGAATTTCTGTATGTTGCAGTAATTTATTTTCTTCCTTTCACCAAAAAAAAAAAAAAATGCAAGTATGTATTTTGGGATGTAATTCTGTTTAGTTCCAAGCAATATTATAATAAAATTAATAATTTGCATACACATCTCTACCTATTCACTGCTACTTTGAGAATCAGAGATACATAGGGATATCTGTCTTTCTTCAGGTCTGTCAAGAGGGTTTGATCTGAGCTTGGTAAAAAGTAACACAATGAGTAGCCCCTTCACCTTCTGGAAGTGAACAAGGTCTTATAGCATCGTGTAGATGCAGAATAATCCACCTATAAGAAATTCAATATGTAGCTCTTGATACTTTACAAATTCTGTCATTTTACAGGTCTGAGGGGTATCATTGCCAAGAAATTTTCTGTTTTTGTTCTGGTTCTTCATCTTTCCTCTGCATGAGGACTGGTCTTTGCTTTTGTGTTCTACTTGGAGAGCTGTTTTTCATTCTACTATTCTCTCTCCCACTTCCACTGTCATGCAGCCCATTTTTTTTCCAGAACCATGAAATTGGCACCTTTTTTTTTTTCTAGCCCAGGTACAGAAAATACATGTTGCTTAATTCTGTTCTCTCTAATTTCTTTTAAGTTGTAGAGACATGGACTAAGGTCTTGCAAGTTAGCAGCACTTTTTCCAAAGGTGGGTTGACCGTACCAGTGGGTGTGATACAATTCCCACAAAAATATAAGGGAGTCTTTCCTTTGATTATAAAGAAAAGGGCTCATGACCACTGTTGTCAGTGGCGGCACAGTAACAATGCTGGAAGGATATCAAGATAATCTTTCATGCCAAATCCAGGCAGTGGAGACCCTTAGTAAATTCCTGTGCAGTCTTTGCTCCATGCTCCAAGACAGAGGCTCTTTCATGGTCTTGAGCTTGTGCTTCCAAAGGAAGCATTTCCGTTCTCCTTCTTTCTTCGCTCACTGCCTCCACCTCGTGGAACTGGCTTACCTGCCACACGTTACCATTTTCCGAAGAAGCAATAAAACACAGAAGAGGCGGATCGGATGAGATAAGCTCAACTTGGCTAGTTGGTAGTAGAAGTGGATGGTCAAAAATCTCTCAAGTCAATTTAGAATTTCTGAAAAAAGGAAAAAAATGGGCAGCTGTAGGAAAAAGTGCTAAACCATGCTTAGAGAAGAGAGTTACTATAGATGAAGGCTGGGAAACTGCAATGAAACAGGCACCTTCCAACCTAGTAGTCAGTCGCTGAATTGCATAAAGCATCACTTCTCATTCCTTCCTCCTTCATAAAGCATCTTTGTTTCCTATTTAAAATCTGTTGTTTTCATAACATAATAATTCATATTGGCATCACTGTGTGTTAGGTGTTTTCCAAATCACTTAGGCCAGAAGATGTTCTGAAGGCCTATTTTCTGACATGTCCAGACAAGCAGGCCACTAAAAGAAGATATTGCTGGTATGCTTGCATGCTCAAGATACTAACAAACATTTACACTGCAGGAATAAACTACCAAATTTGGGTCTCATTTTGGTAGTTTATGTTGTACCTTGTGCAATACAGGATTGCCCCTGTATATTGTGACATTACTAGGTGAAAATTCATATGCATGTGCAGAGTAGAGAAGCACAACAGTTTAAGGCTAATTTGACAAGTATTTTCAGTGATGTGGTTGCTGCTGCAGCTGCAAGCCAGCATAAGTTTTAACATGTTCTCATTCTTCAACAAGTTTAAGTGAATATAACCCCCTCTTGGGCTAAAGTTTGTATTTTTCTTCTGCTCAGAGTGGGCACACACTGAACTTGATTGTAACCCAAAGAAAATTAAATTCCTATATGTAATTACTGTGAAGGATGTGGTACATGATCAGAGTATGTGTGCTAAGTGTCTGCAGTCTTAAGTAAGTGGAGTGGTCACCACTTTCTTTAAAAGCATGGTTACAGAAAGAGAAGAAAGTTGAGAATCATAGAATGGTATAGGTTAGAAAAGGCCCTTAAAATCCTCAAGTCCAACCATTAACCTTGCACTTCCAAGTCCACCACTAAACTATGTCCCTAATGCACCACACCTATACATCTTTTAAATACCTCCAGGATGGGAACTCAACCACTTCCCTGGGCAGCCTGTTCTAGTGGTCGGTAACCATTTTTGTGAAGTAGAGGTGGAGACCTTCAGCTCTCCTGTTGCAACAGCTTAGTGGTCAAAGTGGATGTGGGGCACCCACTGTGTAGCAGTAAGGTTGTGTGTCTAAGAAAATTCTATAGGTTGGTCAGCAAGTCCAATATCACAAACAGGCCATGCTTACTCTGAGATAGGACACTCTCCATACCTGTTGAGCTCTCCAGGTACAAGGAAGGGAATGAAGGATTTCTTTGACAAGAGGAAAAATGTGTGGGTCTGTGTCATGATGATAAAAGCTTTCATCTATAAGGTGAAAAGTTGAGTGCTAATCTGTGCTTAAGTAATATTTTAATGTAAACTAAGCAAAATCACAAGCAGCCAGAAGTCCTTCTCTCAGACAAAAGTCTTACTAATGTTACATTTATTTTTTTCTTTCTTTTTGTAGTTTAGTAGATTTCTCAGTCTCTTCTTCAGCCTCAGTGTTATTATCCTGACCTGCCCACAGGATAATGAGTAGGTTTTTTTGTAACAAAGAGTTGTATCCCTCTGCTTGGATTGAGAAAGTCTTTCTGTCTGTGTATTTCACATTCTGGTTAAGTAGTCTATACTTTAAGCTATTGTATACAAGTTAGTGAGTGCTTCTTTCTGAAGTAGCTGTGTTAAAGGTGAGAACTGTAGCTGCCTAATAGTTAGGTGACTAGGGTCTCTATATACACTGTAGCCACAAACACATTCCAGAAGTGCTTTATGTCATCTTAGTGCAGGTGACTTAAAATAGAAGGGGATGAATAAATTTTGGAGGGTGTCTCTTGTTCTCCAGAGAAACATCATAAATTACTAACTTTGACTGAATGCTTACTTCTGGAAAATTTGGACTAGTTTAAATTAATATTTCCCCTTACAACTTTTTGTAAACAACAAAAAAATTAATGCGTGTAAATGATTTTTTTTTGTGTAATTACTAGAGTATGTTGTAATGAAACATTCACTATTT
This sequence comes from Nymphicus hollandicus, assembly GCA_009823435.2. Lineage (NCBI taxonomy): Eukaryota > Metazoa > Chordata > Aves > Psittaciformes > Cacatuidae > Nymphicus > Nymphicus hollandicus. Next base: position 17,204 of record WTXV02009779.1, read on the forward strand.
ACAGAGTGACTTCTTCATAACTTCAAAATATATTTTACTTTCTTTTTTCCTGGACACATAAGTCCGGAAGTGAGCTATTCAGGTTCCAGAATATAACTATGTGTATTTGAAACATCCTTACAGTCTTTTCAGAACTGATGGGAAATGGTGCCACATCTAATACATTATTTATCAAGCTACGATTGCAGGAATAACAAATATCTTAATTAGTGGAATTAATCAATTATGCCTTTATGCATTTGTTGCCTGTAGCCCTCTATAAAAAAAAAAAAAAAAGTTTCTTCTGTTCTTCTGCCTTTTAAAAATGTGGTTATCATGCTCTCCTTCTTTCAAGCATTTAGAACAAAGTCCTGATAATTTAATTACATGCCTCATTCAAATGCAGGATCACATGAACCTGTAATGGCTCAAATCATCTGTTTACTAATAATTCATCCAGTAGTGCGTTTTTCTGAAGGGAGAGGGGAAGGGAGAACCTTATCTGCAATTTCACTTTGGTACAGTATTATAATTATAAAAGAATAACAATATAGTTGTACAGTCTGCCATTTAGTTCATGGGTTTTGGGTGCATTTAGGCTATTGAATTAATCTCACTTTTAAACAATAGAATATAATACTTTAATAGCTTGCCTTTGCACTGGCTTTGTGGGATGCTGAAATTAGTATTATAATGTACTGTGTATAGTTTCTGCTGAATGTGATTGCTTTAGCAGCAGTCAGTTTGATAGTATCAGGTTCCAGCTTGCATTGCTGGGTCAACATGGACCCAGGCCATTAAAGGAGAAAGGTTCAGGGAAAGTTCATTTCTATTGTTTTACCATGGTTACAAAACAGAAAAAAAAAGGCTAAATCCTGCATTTGTAACTTATGGCTTCCTTGGGCCCTGAAGGTAGTATGATCTTTTTTTCATCTTAAATTGAACACAGAAATATAAAACTCCTGATTGTCTGTAATGTAAACAAAGGAATATTTTCTGATCACTGTTAAAGTAAAACACAGATGTTCTGCATTGACTGCTGATGTCATTAAACAAAATGTTTGTATTCATTTAATTTGATCTTCCAAACTGTTAGCATTTAAATTTGTTACTAGGTCAATAGAAAAATTAAAACTTCATACCGGCTGTTATAATACTGACTTTTGTTTACATAATTTTCACGTTAATTAACTCACAGTGAGCCTGTTGAAATAAGTATGTTTGCTTTTTCTTTAAAATATAACCTGTCCTTTGAAGAATTTTCTTTTTAGTGTGGCTATAAAATAAAGAAACATTTTCATGAAAAAGCGTGATCTTAAATGTCATCATATGTGTTTAACATTTATGGCAAGGTTGTAAACTGCTTGGGAGGTACCATTATGAAAGGGTTTAAATCTTAAGATAAATGTGTTCATTACATATGTAAGAAAAAGAGAGAAAGCAGAAAGGAGTTTTCACAGCATCAGTATGTTTTACATGTGATCTGTTGAACGCTAATTCTAGAGCAATGAGTACTTCATATTGCTGAGCTATTGCATGAGTACACAATGATTAAGTTGGATAATGGGTGCAATACAGAATAAAATTTGCTATTTGTACTGATATGAAGAAATTCTGTAAAGCAAACAGTTGCACATTGTGTCAATGGAAAGATTTGCATGCAGTCTGACTGAACTCTGAAGGCTGTGGCACAGCATAATCTTCAACAACACGTTCTTATTTATAAAGGTCTTTATGTATAATTCCCATAAACCACTTTCTACGTAAATGAAGCTATTGGTAGATCTGACTGTTCCATAAGTCAAAGAGATAATGTCATTCAAGACAATGTCAGTTATGGAAACTAGCTTACAGGGATGAGTCTATATCTGTTGTTTTACAGAGTTGCCTACCTCTATTATTATTGTGATCTCATTAAGAAAAACAGATTTCACAGTATGCTAAGCTGGGCCAGGATGAATGTGTATTTTAATTTAAGATCTTTGGGGAACATGCAGATAATATTGTTGACTTAGTATGTGTAATTAATCTTTCAAGATGGTGGTGCAAGGCACATGCTCTTAGGGTCTATCTACCCAAAGATGTTTACAACAGTGGTCTGTGGTCATTCAGAAGAGTTGTCTCACTATGCCATTGCTATTGACTGAATTGACATTTGAGTCTTAACTATAATGTTGTCAAAGGAGAAAAAAAAAAAAAGAAAAATACTTGATTGTTTGGAATATGTGAGAGGAAACTTTACAGGGTGCAAATGGGTACTAAGTAAACTCTATTACACTCTGTTTACCCTTGACTACACTTCTAGGTTTGATATCCCTTAGCAAATGACATCTGTTTTTTCAGTTGACTGTGGAGCTCATTTTCTTTTTTAAATGGTTGTGTTAATGTTACTGAGCCGGCTAATCACCTGCCTTGCTAATCCTACTAGGGATTGTAGTCTATATGTACACATACTACAGAGAAGTATACACATACATATGTCTTTGAATATAGAATCATACAGTTGTTTAGGTTGTAAAATACCTTTAAGAACTTTGAATCCAACTGTTAAAATAGCTCCGGAGATGGGGACTCAACCACTTCCATGGGCAGTCTTTTAAATGCTTGACAACCCTTTTGGGGAAGGTATTTTTCCTAATATACAATCCAAGCCTCCCCTGGCAGTTTGAGGCCATTTCCTCTTGTTCTAGTGGTTGTTACTTGGAGAAGAGACTGACACCCACCTTGCTACAACCTCCTTTCAGGTAGTTGGAAATTGTGATAAGGTCTCCCCTGAGACTCCTTTACTCCAGTGTAAATGCCCCCAGTTCCCTCAGCTGCTCCACATAAGGCCCTTTACCAGCTTTGTTGCCTTTCTTTTGACACATTCCAGCACCTCAATGTCTTTCTTGTAGTGAGGGGCCCAGAACTGAACACAGCATTTGAGGTGTGGCCTCACCAGTTCCACGTACAGGGGGACAATCACTGCCCTAGTCCTGCTGGCCACACTATTCCTGACACAAGCCAGGATGCCATTGGCCTTCTTGGCTACCTGGGCACACTGCTGGCTCATATTCAGCTGGCTGTTGACCAACACCCCAGGTCCTTTTCCACCAGGCAGTTTTCCAGCTGCTCTTCCCCAAGCCTGCAATGTTGCATGGGGTTGTTGTGACCCAAGCGCAGGACCTGACACTGAACTTTGTTGAACCTCATACAACTGGCCTTGGCACATTGATCCAGCCTTTCCAGCAGACTAACACCCCTGCCCAGCCTGGTGTCATCTGCAGACTTACTGAGGGTACACTCAATCCCCTCATCTAGATTGTCAATAAAGATATTAAACAGAACTGGCCCCAGTACTGAGCCCTGAGGAACACCACCAGTGACTGGCCACCAACTGGATTTAACTCCATTCACCACCATGCTTTGGGCTTGACTATCCAAGATTTTTACCCAGTAAACAGTATACTCATCCGAGCCATGAGGAACCAGTTTCTTCAGGAGAAAGGTCTGGGAAACTGCAAAGGCTTTACTAAAGTCTAGGTAGACAACATCCACACCCTTTCCTTCATCCACTAAGCAGGACACCTTGTAATAGAAGTAGATCAGATTAGTCAAGCAGGGCCTGCCTTTCATAAGTCCATGCTGGCTGGGCCTGATCACCTGGTTGTGCTGTATGTGCAACACGGTGCCTCTCAAGATGATCTACTTCATAACCCTCCCTGGCACTGAAGCCTGACTGACAGGCCTGGAGTTTGTAGTGATCATCCTTATAGTTCTGTCATGATGGGCAGGCTGGAGATACTCATCTTTCACCATGTAGTACTTGGTGAAAGTGTCGCAGAAGCTACAGTTGACTTGTTAACATACTGTGCTTTTCTCTAGCTCTCTTGGGTGGTGCATAGTCTCACAACCCAGCGGGGGAGAAGATCACAATCATTACTTACTGAAGATGATAAAGTCTAGGTTGATCTGTCCTTTGCTTTAAAGTGCTTTGGGACTAGAACACCTATTGCCTTGGGAATGTCAGCCTAGAGACTTCCTTGTGTGGACACTGTGACACTTTATGGTTTACATATACTTATGTAGTATGTATATAAATATATATATGTACACACGCACACACAAAAGCATATACCTCACATAACAGTTACTATGTGAGAGAGAATGTTTTTTCTAAGGACTAAATCTTAAGCCGAGGAGTCCAAAGCATGTCTTGTCATATTTTTCTGTTCCACTTTCCAGACTCATTTTGTGTATCTAAGCCTGTATACTTGGAATATATTGCTTAAAAACGGTAATACTTTTATCTCTTTTGAAAGACAATATAAATGAGAAAGCATCATTTAAAACATATATGTTGCCACTTTATTCAATTCTATTAACATTGAATATATCTGATATCCAGGTCAAAATTTAGTGAAGGATAATTGATTGTGACAAGATTCATCTAATTTGCCATTTTATTGCAGTACCTTCTTCCTCAAATATTGTTAAACTTCTGGAAAAAATGCACGAGCTCGGTGCCCAGTTCAAGATTGGGTGTGCTTTTATATTGGGAAGCTATAAAGTCGTGAAGACATCACTCTGACCTTCAGCCAAGCACATAACCAAGCAAATTTCTGATCAGGATAATGTCTAATTTGATTCCTGTTCTCCAAAAGGGATAGTCTGCTGCTGGTTATTTTTTTTTCCCCTGAGAACTTGATCCATTACCATGGAAAAAAGCCCAGTTCTGCCAGAACTTCTTATTAACAGCATAGAAAGCATGTGGTTTAGTTAAGTAGGTGTTTCTTTGGTATCATGTTTAGTACTGGAGTGAAGCTTGAAACTGCAGAAACTAATATGAAGTCTCAAGCAAGCAGACAACATCTTAGGGAAAGCATTTGCATTCATGAAAATGTGCCACTTAGTTTGAACCATGATACTTTGATCAGTGTTTATAACATCTAACACTGAGAGATCACCAGCCAGAACAAAATCAGGAGAAAAAACTTTTGGACTAATTTATTAAATGATTTTGGATTATTTTTCATTTTCAAGCCTTATGTCAGGTTTTAAAGCTAAAGCTTTCAGAAAAGTAGAAGATACAAAGAATCAAAATATAGTTGTGAATTGACACCTGCTTTAACTCCTGTCTAAGTTGACTGGGCATGGAAAGAAAATCTGTAATTATTACGATTAATTTGTATTTCATTATAATCTTAACACTCAGTCAGTATTTGAGCTTATTGTGCTACAATCTGTAAGGACAGAGCAAAAAGATAGTTCTGTATGCATGTTATATATGGGGTTGTTTCACGGCATGCCAGTCAAACATCATATGGATGAGCATGCCAGTCAAACATCATATGGATGTATATACTGGCCAGCTGTAGTATGCCTCAGAAGAGTGAGCTGCAAGTCTGTGGTGCCATTTTGACCATCTTGGAAGTCATACTCATGTAATAAAATTCTCTTACATGAAATTCTGCTCTATGTGTCCTATGCTGCTGAAGATGTGAAGTTCATGAAAGGAAGGATGAATTGATTTAATTCAGTATGAGAATACAAGCATTACAATAACATGATGGATTTGGTCTTTTATTTTGGGGGTTCTTTGTTTGCTAATGTGAGATGTTTTTTGAGAAACACAGATCTTTTCAGACAAAGAACAACAGTAATTTAAATTTATTTAAAAGTCTAATATCTTCATAATGACTTTGGACGTGGGAGGTAAAGGGACTAGAACATGTGTAAGTTTTCCAGTCACAGAGTAAATACGGAGCAGATCTGTAATTAGGAATTTTAAAGTACATATTAAAATAAACTTCTCAATAACTGATTTATGCCTTTCTATAAAACAGATCCTTTGATATCTTTCTTATTTCTAGATTGCAAATGGAATGACCAGTATTACAAAGAATTATGAATAATAATAAAAAAAATCT
>WTXV02009780.1:0-10450 GCA_009823435.2 Nymphicus hollandicus
AAAAGAAAGAAAAACCAATAACGGCCCCTACGGCAAAGGGTACGGGGGCGGAAGGCAGAGAGGTGGGAAGGAAAAAAAAAAAAAAAAAAAAAAAAAGGAGAAAACCAAGAAAAAAATACAAATTCTATATTACATACAAGAGGAAAAGGTGGCTGAAGACAGAGGAGGCGGCTGCTGGCCTGCCCTGCCGGGGGGGCTGCAGGCTCGGGGGCTGCCCCGCCGCCAACCGCTCCTCCCCAGGACCCTTCGGCGTCAGGCTTGGTGGGATGCTCTTCCAGAAGCGAGTGGGGGCAAGGGCGGCCCCGGCCTCAGTTGGCTCCCCAGCTGTAGCTGTTGTAGGCAGACTTGTTGGCCTGGGACTTCTGGGGGATGGAGCTGCCTTGGCTGCGCTGTCCAGAGCCGCTCTGCGGGAGGAGGAGAAGTGCGTGGTTATGGAGAGGGGAGTCGGCGCTGCCACCTCCGGGGTCCCAACCCCAGCCTGCTCTGCAGGGTGCTGAGCCACGGGCACTGCCGGCCCCACACAGCGCTCACCGAGCTGCAGGACCCTCCCTCTGCTCTGCGCCTGCCTCCAGAGCAGCACCAGGGCAGAAGCGCAGGCAGCCAGGGCACCCGCGGCTCTGTGGGGGCTGCTGCAGGGCACGGAGGGGGGGAAAGGTGGGAAAAGGGTTGGAGCAGGGGGTGTGTGTCTGTGCGCGCGGGTGTGTGTGTGTGTGTGTACACGTACTGCCTGAAGGCCTTTCTCCTCGCCTCGAAGGGCCAACGGGGAAGGAAGGGGCTACGTGAGCCTGGGGGGCCTTAGGGGCAGGGGGAGACCCCAGGGCAAGTGCAATGCATTATCAGAGAGGTTCATTACCTGATCTTCCTGCTGGCGTTGGCAGCACAGTATCATCTGCAAATATGGAAGCTGTTGCAGTACCAGGATATGTAAAAATAAAGGGACAAACTATGACAATAGAAATCCACGGTTAGACCTGAAAGCTACGGTGGGGTCGTGGCTGTGGCAAGTAACCCCTTTGCTGCTGGCCTGAAGAGGAACGGGGGAGCTCAGGGCAGACCAGGCATGTCTGCGTGGAGGGGCACTACCCAACCCTACCTGGTCCAGCCCGGCAGCAAGGGGGCTGTGCCGATGACCCCCCAGCAGAGCACACCCCGGCCCTTCCTCACCTCGTCCTCTGCTCGGCCCTGTGTGTATGTGCAGGTGTGAGCATGTGCATGTCACGCGTGTTCACGTGTGTCCGCCGCAGGGCGTGAGGGGAGGGAGGGAGAGGGGGGGCCAGGGGAGGCGGGGGGGAGAGCCCTAGGAGATACCCCAGCAAGGGCCGGGGGCTGGGGGGGCTGCTTACCTGCCCGTCCTGCTGCAGGTGGTGGTGGAGGATCTGCGAGTGGGGCTGCTGATGGGGGGTCAGGATGTGCATGAACGGTGTGGGGGGATAGGCCGCTGCCGTCGCAGGGTTGATGGGGCCGCCGCTGCCCAGCGCTGAAGGCAGGTTGAAGGAGGCTGCCGGGGTTCCAGTGTGAAATCCCTGCTTCTCGAAGGATTGCTGAGGAAGAGATGCCAATGGTGGAGTAAGGGCTGGGTGCTGGGTGGTGCTGCCCTGCCCTGGGCGAGCAGCGTGCCCCTTCCCAGCTCCACAAGTCACAGTGGTGGAGCAGAGGCTCTGCCTATGGCTCTTGGCTTGGAATTGCTCTAGGTTGGAAGGGCCCTTCCTTTCTCCCTGGCTGGCTGCTCCAAGGGGAAGAGACCTCATTGCCCAGGGAGGCTTCCTGGAGCACACTGCAGACACTAACCTGAGTTTTGGAGTAGACAGAGCCCGAGATGTCTGGCACTCCCGTGTTACTGGATGTCACAGATACACCTGGGGAGAAGGAAAGGCAAGTGAGCGCTGGGAAGCAGCAGGAGCTCCTGCTGCTAACACCAGCATCAGGTGATGGAGAGCTCTAGTGGCTTGCAGCCAGGGAAGGGCTGGAGACAGACACATCCTGGGCAGCAGGGTTTTGGCAAGGCCAATCTGCAAAGGGGCTGTACCAATGGAAGTTGTTTTACTCTGGACATGAGCAGTTTCTGAATGCCTCCTGCTGCCACCCAGAGAAATGCACGATCCTGAAGAGCCCAGAAAAGAGCAACTCTGAGAAAAGCTGGGGGGATGCAGCAGACAGAGGAGGAGACAAGCTCCCAATAGGTAGCACAGCGGCAAGAGAGCTCCTTGGGTGTTAAACAGGCAACTGCATGTAAAGGGGACTCGGCTGTGGGCTGGGACGGTTGGTGCAGCAACTGGCAACACTGGCACACAGCCCATGTTTTCAAAGAGAGGAAAGCCTCAGCAGCCATTTAAGGCCCAGAAAAGGCGTTGAAATGAAACAGGTTCAAAAGCCTCAGCACCAGTGAGCTGGAACAGAGCTGAAGTAGCTTTGCAAAGGGAAAACTGTGTCTTGAAGGGCCCTCATGTAGTGAAAAAAGCACACCAGGATTTAAAGGCTGGAAGAGGGACCCCAAACCCAGGCAGACATTAACCAGTGACACCAGTACTGAGGCAAGTGGTAGGTTCATGACCTCCTCCCATCTCTGAATCAAGGACACTTCTCTAGGAAGCATGGATCTGCCCAACACAGGAGTCAAACCAGTTCCCAGGCTCCAATCTCGGACAATTATTGTTCTATTGATCACAGATAGGCAGTAAAAAGAAGAAAAGCCCCTGATGTAAGTGCAAGGCCCAACCCATCCAACTGCTGGGCACAGAGGAAGGCACAGAGTGCTCTGTACTCCTCCAATCTCCTCCAGACCTGGATGCAGAACAAGCCTGGGCCTTTCCAAGGAGAATCAAATTCCCTGGGAGTTGCACCATGGCCATTTTCATCCCTTAGTACTGGAGGCAGCAAGACAGCAGTTCCCTTACATGACCAGAGAGACTGAGAACTGCAGTGTCAGTGCCTGCTGCCGAGGTAGGTGCTGGGTCTCTTACCAGTGCTGTATCCATGAGAGCCATAGCCACTGGGCTGCTGAAAAGGGGTTGCTGATGCATTGACGCTGACATTCACACCATGCTGCTTGGAAGAGGTAGGAGCAACCTACAGGAAGGAGAGCATCACAGTGAGGAGGAGCCTCTCTGTACCGCCCCTCCTGCCCAAATCCCACTGCGGGCCCCTGGGAAACTCACAGGGAACACGGCGGGCCCGTACTGGAAGGTGCTGGGGAGCCCTGGTACCCCTGTGTAGTAGGGCAGACTGGTGTAACTGTAGCCAGGAGGCAGCGCCGGGTTCAGGAACGTCTGCTGCGTGGTGTGGTGGGTCTGGGTCTGGCTCTGCTGGGGCTGGGCCAGAGTTGTTGCAGGAGCAGGGGAAGAGGCATCACCTCGGCCAAATTTGGTTATGTCACCTGGAATACAGAAAATAAGAGACTGAAGGAAACTCCTGGTCCATTGCAGCTCAGCCCAAAGGGGACCCAATCTCCATCCTAAAGCTACTAAGGACTTCAGCCCTAGTAGCTCTAGACTCTTGCACACTGATGAGCTGTTAACTGCTGTCCTCATCCCTGAGAGGAGGACTTCAGAGGGGAAGGGAAACACACAGCAGCTGCACTGCCTGATGTGAGCCTGTGATCTGGCATTGGATAAACCACAACAGAGCCCAGATGCTAGAGCTCTCCCTGAGCCCTCTCCCTGAAGCAGCAGCAGCCCTGAACACAACTCAGCTCCCTCCAGAGCCAGACCCCAGGCCAGGGCAGCAGCCTGGGGGCTCTGTCCTACCTGCCAACAGCTCTTCAATGAAGAGGAGAGTAGAATATCTCCCGGTAGAGGATGTGTGAATGGCCCCTATTTACATCAGGGCTCACACCTTCCTCTCTCTTGCTGGTGGCAGTGAATCAAACTGGGCCCAGCAGCTCACACAGTACTTGTACCTCCCTTCTGAGGCTGGGCATTGCCTGAGGGCTTGGAGGGAAGTTCTCTTGGCTGCTCTTTATGAGCCCCTGCTTGGCTCCTCCATGCACAAACCAGTGAATTTCCAGCTCCCAGGTGAGTCCAGGATAGGCACAAACATGGCAAGTTACACATGCAGCAGTGCTGCACCCTGCGCTGGGCATTTCAGCCTCAGTATGCTGAGCACAAGCACTTCTGCACAACCAAGCTCCTGCTGAAGCAGTGGCGGGAGAAGTGGTGCTGGGAAAAGATCCATTCACAGAGTGCAACAGTTCCTAAAGCACCCGAAAGCTCAGCACAAGCTCTGCCCATTGGGACTCTGAAGCGTGAGGAAATGCACCCACCAAGGAGGCTGGTGAGAGAACCAAGAATTTAAGTGCTGAGAAACATGCTCCAGACCAAAGGCAGTGCAGGAGGCTGGTTCAGGCACTGGCACAGGAAACCAGGAACCAGCAGCACAAACACCTGATGGGATATGCAAGCAGAACAGGCTTTTTTCTTACCAGAGTATGGATTGCTGCTCAGGCTGCCATCTCTTCCAGTCAGTGGGGTGGTGGGTGTAGGGAATGGGATGCTGTAGTAATCCTGAAGGATAAAAAACAAAGAAGTTTGATGAGCTCAGTCCCAAGATGCAAAGCAGGGTCTTTTGGAAAAGAGGAATTTCTGGACTGCAGCCACTAAACATGTTGGAGTATTGCAGTTCAACCAGCCACATGGAAGCTGATCACAGCCTACAGCAACCCCAGCTTCTTTCTAGCATGCACCATCCCCCTCATCTGGCTATTAGAAGAACCAGATAAGGTCTACTGGTATGCAAGTCCTGAATTGCCTGGACTTTCCCCTCCACAGCGCAAGGGACACATGTGGCATTGCTTGATAAACCCATTCTCATTATTTAGTCACTGCCTCTTTCAAGGCTCAGAGGCAAGTCCCTACAACAGCTCATTGCACCACTGGCAGGCAGAACAGAGCGCTCTAGCTCTACATTCCCTAGTCCCACCAGCAGCGTGACCGACCAGTGCTCCTAACTCCCCAAATGCAAAGGAGCAGCCGAGTCATTCCTCACTCCTGCACAGGAGCATCCATTCAGCACTCCTTTGTTAGCTCCTCAGGACTACCTCACAGCGTGACCTGTCTGCACACCCAAAGCAGCAGCACCAGTGGAAGCACCATGTCCCTGTACTCACCAATGGGAATCTTGTCTGGAGCATTTGCAAGTCATCATATCCATACACCTGTGGCTAGAAAAAGAGCAGGAGATGACATTAGGGACAGGCTAGATAAAACCACCTACCTCATTTGAGATTAAGCATTTAGATAAATGTGAAAGAAAGCCAGAAGCAGATGAGCAGAGGCTACACAATTACCCAGGTGCAGGCAGCCAGCATTCACCACTATCAGACTGACACTGCCAAGAACCCTTTTATGTGCTGCTCAAATAAGGAGTGAGCACCAGCACCCAGCACAGTGCTCCAGACCACAAAGGCACTGACAGTGTTCCTCTAGAGATTATTCCAACACCAAAATCTGTCCTTATCTTCAGAAAAGGGCTGTGATTCTGTGGCAGTCGCCACCCTTGTTCTGACTGTGTACCATGTTGCTAATACAGCTCCACACCTTCCTGGGCTGTACTCTGACCAAGGGCTGTTGCTCCCCAAAGGATGGGGAGGCTGTAGAGAAGAGGCAGACACAGAATCTGCTCTGGGGTGACCAGAATTAGAGACGTTTACCCCCATGGGTACATGGATTTCCCCTGTTACTATGCAAAACATGCAGGAAAACAGCAGGTTTTATGGAAAACAAACAGCAGATCCAGACTCTTCCCATCCAAGGCAGTCCTTCTGTGCTGATGGTTTTGTTTCTCTACTATACTACATCCCTGCCTGCTAGCTGAAGACGGAGCTAGGAGGGATCTAGTGGCATGACATGACTGCAAAGAGCTGGTTGTCCCACTCACCGGATAGGCATGTAGCAGCCCTGGAGCCATGATGTATGGATTAGGCAACAACGGTGGGACTCCAGGAGGGAGATTGGGAGGGGCTTTTCCTGGAAAAAGGAAGAGGAAGTTCCCCAGTGAAGCAAACAGCAGAAGCTGCCTCTCTTTGCCCCCATCCCCTCCTCCTGTTCAGCGGTACCCAGGAAAATACCTGATGTTGTTACAACGGAGCTGCGAGTCGAGGCCGTCACCGTGGAGTTACTACTGAGGCTGAGGCCCAGGCTGCTGACACTGCTGAGGCTGGAGGAAACGCTTACGACTGGTGGGGCGGCTGACACTGTGCTGGAGGAGGTGGAGAAAGTGCTAGCAGAAGAATGGAGGCTTGCTTCACTCTCCACACTTGTGTGCTAGGGAAGGAAGGGAGAAGAGTTAAGGGAGCAGGCAGCTGGAACAGAGTGCAGAAACACTGCAGGACACTGCACCCGGCCATTCTGAGAGCCTGCAATGAACTTGACTGCTGCAGGCTACAAGGAAACCTGCTTTGCATCTGGCTTAAGTCCAAAGTCCTGCCAGCAGCCAACCCCTAATACTTCCAAGGCTCGCATGTGGCTGTGTCCCAACATGTCTGTCTGCTGGAGAAGCAGGGCTGAGCACCTCATCTGCAGCAGGAGACTGACTCTGCTGCAGAAGCCAATGCCCAGGGACTCTGCACTGCAGGAGCTCCAGCAGAACATACATCTGAACAGTGGCACATCAGCAGCGGCCAGTTTACCCTGACATCTTGTAACTCTGCAGCACATTCAAGAGCTGCTACAGGCTCAGAAGCAGCTGATGCTATGCCTGAAACAGGCAAGGTGTCAAAAGCCTTGAGACAGAGGGGCACAGTGTTCTGACATAACCCCCTGCCCTCTCCATACAACATCCAAACGCCAGCAGAACAGCCAGCAGCCTGGCAGCTCCGGTCACAACTGCAGACCCTGCCAATGGGGGTAACAGAGCACTAGAGCACACCCAGACTCACCAGAAGAGTTGAAGTTGATGTTCGCCCAGAGGAGGTGGATGAGGACAGACTGTTCTGCTGGGTGGGTAATGTACTGCGGAAGGAGGAATAAAAGGTTGTCAAGCCAAAGGATGAGAGTCACCATTGACAGCACCAGCCCAGATCCCATTCCCCAGCTACTTAGATGGGATGATTCATGTCAGTCTTCCCTATTGCAAGAAACAGACTTTGTTGCCTGCTCTAGATCCCTACTTGTAGTTCTGCTCCTCCAGAAAGCCACCCGCCGTGCTTGCTCACCTGCTGAGCTGGGCACTGGTCGTACTGGGGAGCTCCTCACTGTGGCTCAGGCTGCTCAGAGCTGTCGAGTGTTGGCTGGCTGTCGTCAGCAACGAGGATGCAGATACCCCATCATTGAGAGGCGTGATGCTGGGAGCAGAGGGGGAATCTGATTTCACTGCGGGGCCTGTAGCACCTGCCAACAAAAGCTTTGCATTAGCAGCAGCTCCTGGAGGGCAATGCAGTGGCGAGGATCAGCAAAGCAGGGAGATGTGGGGCTTCTCTTACTGCTGCCAGCTAATTACAACTGTGTTGTACTTCTCGCTTTACCCCAGCACTACCATCAGCTCTGCAAAGAGCTTGAAGACCTTTAGATGAGGTCCCTTTCACAAATTATTGTCACCAGGGAGTGACTCATCAAGGATCTCAGGGATCCATCAGCTGAAAGCTGAACATCTCAAGGCAAAGAAATAATCCGAGTGGCAGCAATTAGTCCAGCAGGGAAAGAACTTGCTGTTAGTACAGATAAAGCTTTCCTTCCAAAGCAAAGCATATGAGCAGTACAAGAGGCTCAGGACACCCACAGCACTGAGAGACTCTTACCTTCGACAGCCTGGGTGGTTTGTAACGGTGTGGGTTGTACAGAACTGAAACCATTCTGAGGAAGAAGAGAGAAAGAGCACTGGGCATTGCAGCTCCTTTTCCAGAGGCAGGTCTAGTGCTAGCTCCCTCCCACACTCCCTCCTCACCAGCGTATCACCACACTGTGTGGGGTCTGTCCCAAGCTCAACCAGCCCAGTACCAGCACAACCCCCAAGTGCATATTTGAGCAAGCAAGGCAAGAAGTTCCTCTGCTGCTGGTAGCCAGATTGGCTAAAGATCCCCAAGCCAAAACTGCTGTTACTGAATGTGTGTGCAGCATGCAGGAACTGAATCCTTAAGACAAAACTAAATCCTTAGCCTGAATGCCACTCTGCACAAGGTAACTATGCATGACAGGACACATGGCCTCCTATCAACTTAACCACTGTTAACCCCACTGGCCCAGTCCCAGGGAAGTACCGTAACTAAGGGCTCTGGTAGCAACTAAAGGCAGCTCTCACAAGCCATGGTGAGGTTTCGAGGATCACAGAAACCCTTGATACATCACTCAGCTTCCCCCAGGCCAGAGCTTCACACACTGTGCTTACTCAGCACAAAGGGTGAGTGAGCAAAGCTCTTTTCCTACCTTAGCCTGGGGCAGATCCTTCTGGGGCGAGGAGGAGATGGAATTTGGGTATCGCCTCGTCTGGGTGGATCTCTGTTCATACAGTGGTCCCTGAGCACTGTTCTGGGAGGTAAATGTTGCTGTCTGCATTGTGCTGCTCTGGTAACCAGACTCTTGGCTTTGATTGGATGAAACTGTGGATGAAGATTCACTGCTAAGGAAGAAACCAAACAAGAAGAGTTAATGTTTTCCTCCAGCACAGCCCTACTGGAAGCTGCTCATCCTGGAGACTTCATCTCAACCTTCAAAATGCAGAGCCCCAAGCATCAGCATAAAGGTACCACACAAAGCAGCCAAGCAGTGAAACATACCCAGGCATGGGCCATGGAAGGATGGTGGCACCTTGCTGCAGCTCTCCCTCCCACACTGCTGTGCTCTAGGTGACATTTCAGGAGCTGCCACCCAGCACTCAAGGGACTGGCCAGATACTAAGGGTCAGCCCAACAGAGGACTTTGCTTTGGCAAGGTATCATCATCGTAGCTACACCTACTCCCCTGTGTCATAGAATCCTAGAATCGTTAGGGTTGGAAAGGACCTTGAGATCATCCAGTTCCAAGCCCCTGCCATGGGCAGGGACACCTCACCCTAAACCAGGTCACCCAAGGCTCTGCCCAACCTGGCCTTGAGCACTGCCAGGGATGCAGCATTTACCACTTCTTTGGGCACCCTGATGCCAGTGCCTCACCACCCTCACAGGGAAGAACTTCTGCCTTATACCTAACCCGAACTTCCCATGTTTCAGTTTGAGCCCATCACCCCTTGTCCTGTTGCTCCAATCCCCTGGTTTGCCAGGCAAAAAGCAGGACAAAAGTAGGAATCTGTCTACCAGGGACAAGGAACAGTTGCACTGGGGATTCTTCTGTGTTTCCAGCAGCACAGTTAACTGCAGCAGGAAACATCTGCTTTCTGTGCAAGTACCACAGGCCAATCAGTCAGAGAGCTGCCTGAATGAGTCTGCTGGCAACTTGGGCTTTGCTTTTGCATACGTTGTCCCCCCTTTGTGACCACGGCACAGTCAGAAAGGGTCTACTAGTATGCAGCACAACTGAAGTCTATGGGACCAGCTACCTGCTTGGATTCATGTTCCCTTCCTCGTGCCTGGCCCTCACCTCGCCGTGCTGGTGTACAGGCTGCTCTGAGCCTGGCTCACGGCAGCACTTGTTGTGGGTGTTGATTCATACTCCGCAAGAACAGGCTCGGAACCAAACTGCAATGCCCCAAACTGCAGGTTGAGCCCTGAGATATCTGCTGAGCCAGGCATTTCCACTGCAAGGGCAGGAATCTGCAAGGAAGGAATAGCAGAAAGGATCAGTCACCATCTGGGATCAGCACAGAGAATGACTTTAGTATCCCATTTCCCAGCACCATTGTAGTTCCAGGCTTGCATCATCTGTATGACACTGTTCAATCCAGGCAGGGAAGCTTTCTCCATCACCACCCCAAACTTCCTAACAATAGGAAGGCCAAGCCTAACCCCCATGGATTGTTCTGGATCTCTACCACAATAACATCTCCTTCCCCACCTTTGATGTTAATGATGCCTTCTTCTTTTGCTGCTTCAGCTTCTGCTGAGCTGGCTGGGGACTGGATGACTGGTTGTCGGAGGAGCCTGGGGACATCTGAGGGACAGGATTGGCTTTGCTGGGCAGTGGGGAGGAAGAGGGTGCCGGCACGGTTGTGGAGGCAGTCACCACAGGCTGTTTCTCCTGCATGAACACTTCGATCATGGTTGAAGTTGAGGTGAAGGCCTGACGCTTGGTGAAGGGACTATGCACGGAGGAGTCTGGTGGGTTCTTGAGATCTACCAGGGGAGACAAGAGTGGAGTTAGGAGGGTTTGTTTTCTTAAAAGTAAATCAACTTCTGACACTTCAGAGAATCAACCAGGTTGGAAAAGCCCTTTCAGCTCATCCAGTCCAACCCTTGGCCCAGCACTGCCAAGGCCACCCCTAACCCATGGCACTGAGGGCCTCATCCATTGCAGTGTGTGAACACTTGCAGGGCCGGTGACTCCAGCACTGCCCTGGGCAGCCTGTTCCAATGCCTGAGCACCCTTTG